>JABAJS010000124.1:0-33390 GCA_018221635.1 Tephrocybe sp. 10521TJB | reverse complement strand
TTTGAAGTAAGGCTATGTGATTAGCGCTTTAGCGCTGGTCCAAACATGTCAAACTTAGGTTCATTGCCCTTCTTCCTCAACGTTTCAACATTCAATTCTATCACGGTTCTCAGGCACTCTTCAGTCATACGCGGTGAGCTTTTTATCTCATATTGTCTTGACGCAAGGTTTACGCAGAGCCAGAAAGACCCATGACATCCATACTCGCGCTCAACAGGTGGACAACCGATGTTTTGGACAACCCTAGATTCGAGACATGACCATCAGTCCATGTACAAGAACTTCGCTTTCGATCCGCTTCCTCCAGCAAGCTGCCCCACTTGGTCGGTTACGGCCCAACAACAACGACCGTCATTTCAGTGCCACAGTCGCCCTCCAGTCAGTCTAACTATGTCCGTCGATGGCTTGAGGGCGTACATTCGTGTCGAAGAACGTTATATGGCACCATCACTCGTGATAACGACTCGTCTTCCAAGGTCTTGAACAGCGCCTCCTGTACTGGATGTTCAACGTTCCAGAGCCTGGATCAGGCATAGACAGTATTCAAGATCAGTGTGAGGAGTAGGATGTATTCCACATACTCCCTGGTTTACCACTTTGATTCTCGCGCCACAGAGGCGAGCAGCCTTCTCAAGACAGACTCGCCGACCTTGAAACCACGGGATACACCAGGATGGCCATGAGGATGACAGCCTCTATCTGAATAGGAGTTCCGATACGATAACGCCCGACAACTTACCACCGTCCCCATCCTCTTGATCCTTCTCTCGTGGTGTCGGCGGATTCAGAGAAGCACAGGAGAACATCCCAGGGCCATCCCAGTGGTCAGGTAAATCGACCTAGCTTGCGTGGAGATTGGTTCATTAGAGGGCGTAAACAACGTATATTGGTCGGTAGCGACTTGGTACGTCGTCCAGCTCTCTTAGCATCTTCTGATAGCACTGGGCTGAATACCATATCTCATAGGCCCTTCCTACACTCATATTCACGGATCAGAAACATCGGACCATCCACTCTACTCGCAGCACGGCGTGGGTCCTGGGCTATGTTGGAGATGGTGAAGCTGTCATCAATGAGACTGGCTGCAGATTTTCGTTAATTGTGCCGTGAGAGATCGTGAATCGCGATGATGCGAATAGGTGGAGTCCATCTCTCCCCTTCGCTTCCATCTCATCATCTAATGACTCTGGATCGTCCAGGTCACGAAAGATTTCGTCCCCAAATGCCCTCGAATAGCAATAGACGAGCTCCTAAAGCTCTATCACAACCCCTGTGCACGACGGCTGCCACCGATAGCTGGTGCATGTTACACCAAACGCCGGACGAGGAAATAAACGCGATCTGACGACACAGGGCCTCTTCCGTTGCATCCTCCTCCACAAGCCCGCTTCGCATTCAGCCCAAATTACGGATTCAACAAACTCAAGAAAAACATCGAACCGTCCACTCTACTCGCACGGCGTGTCCTGGGCTATAGGTGAAGTGCCCATCGATTCGATGAACAGGAGCCCAGGCTCGCCTCGGCTGATTTTCGCTGAGGTGCGCTGTGAGATTATACCGGCAGGTGTGTGTCGTCTCCCTCTCCCCCTTCCTTCGTTTTAATGACCCCCGCCCGTCCAGGCGTTCATGGAAGATTTCATCCTCGATAGGACTCACCCACTCCTTATGCGCGACGGCCGCCTGTAATTCCTGATCTATCCCTCCGGAGTCCGAATCTAGCAATGGCAATGCACAACTACGAGGTCGTTCCCCGGCGCCTTCTTCCTTCTTCCACTGCCGGTTTCCCCATGGCCACTGTCTACATCCTACATCACCTTCAAGTCCTCTTCGAGACCCAGGGTCTCAGAAAATAAAGCTTTTACTCGCCCTTCGAAGCCCTACGCTCAGAATGAAGATTGCTGAGCCTTTGCCTCTGAAGCCGATGAGTAATAGTTTATCAAGAACTACCCACCCAAGGAAACAGAGCATCTGGAACCCTCACGAGGTCATGGTGGTGGAAACACCCTGCTGGAGCAACAGCGGTCACTGATTCTCGTCTACTCGATGCCGGCGACTTGATGCGCATTTGGTTTTCTCAACCTTCGGAAGAGAGGGGGTTTTCGGATTGCGGAATGATTTTGGTGAGGCGTTTTGTGTTGTTGGGTGGTGGGTTGGCTAACTGAGCTTAAGGCAGACTTTGAATTGGAAGATGGTTGGCCATGATAGATGGATTGTTGGACCATGGGTTTTTGTCGATATCGTGATCATACGAGGTTGAGAAAGGGTGGACCTCCACGAACCCGCTATTTCAGGCCGACAGGGGATGCAGTGTCAGGTTGAAGGGCAACTCGATGTTTTCTTCTTTCAAAATTCATCATGTCGAGCAGGGCTTCAAGCTGGACCCCTAACCCAAATCCGAACCTTCCATTCTATCCCTTAGTATGGACATAGGGTTGGGGCGAGTCCTTGACTGCATATTCAAACCTGAGCTCAGCTCACGTATCTCGGAGAGGTTGATCTTTAAATATTGCCATTGGTACATATAGTCGACGGGCTTTGTGTATGACATTCACGCGTTGTCCTCAACCTCATCGCCCATAAATTTACAATTGCATTGGTTTGTAAAGTTGTAGATAGCCCATTGAGGACCGCGCACGCACTTTGTCTGCTACCGGCCTTGTATGCACAGCTTTCTCATACTGCAAGGTCGGAGGTCCGGGTCAGAGAGGTCGATCTTTATCTAAGTATCTATACCCCGCCCCGCAGCGCGCTCATTCAATCTCATCATATCCCCGTTGTGCCCATCAGCGGTGGCGCGAAAATGCCTTACTAACCCGGCTATGATAAGATCGGGGCCCGCGGGTTAGGCTACGATTTGATCTGAGGTGTGCACTGTGGAGAGATGTGAAGTGTGAAGGACAATGAAGGACAGAACAAGACATGGCAAGACAAGCACAAGGCAGGCCCGGCGTAGTTCGTTATGACCACCTATAGAGCCACGCTTATTATATTACTTTGTACCCCAAATGCACGCTGAGTCTCCAACGCACGAGGTTGACGGCGATTGAAACCCGAGTACACAGCCCAGGTACTATGGAGGTATGGAGGTAAGTATGAAAGAACAATACGATTTTGTGATAATAATGCCACGCGCAGCCATATCTGAATCAGGATACGGTTGACATCAAGGAGCCAAGCCTTCCTTTCTCCATTCGCATTCTTCCCTTCTTCCTTCTTCCTCCGTCCATTCTTCGTTTACGTTGCCTCGAGAATTCGCTTCAGCTGTGCTGAGCTTACATCTTCACTACCACGACTGCACACGACATGAACTCAAATCAAGCTGCAGATCCCTCACCATACCAATATCCCTATCCTCCTCCATCACTACTACACCATCCAGTCCCACAACATGCCCTCCCTCAGTCTTCCTTTCTCCCCAATGCCGCCCCTGCTTCCAACCCGTATGCCCACCCACCACCTCAAACAGAAACCGACCTCGAACTAGGAACAGCGTACCGCCCAAACCCAAACCTGGACCCAAAAGCCGTACGAGATGCAGATGCAGAAGAAGCAAGGATCCTAGCCAGGACGCCGAGCCCAACACCGAGTGAGGAGAAGGCGCTGAAGAATGGGGCGTTGGACTGGGAGATGATGAAGAATTGGAGGTTTTGGATTCGGAGAGAGTGGTTATGTGAGTTCTCCGTCTTTGGTTTGCTGAATCTTTACTGATTAATGAACAGGGTACTACGTCGCGTTGTTCATAATCCTCACTCTGACAGCCCTCATCGCGATATTTCACACTCAAATAGTAAATTGGCTTACACCCTTTACAAAGTGGTTGTACAAGTCAGTTCCTGCCTTTCTTACCTTCCTTCAATGCTGACTCTAGTATGATAGACTCAAATTCGGCTGGCTCGTCCCAATAGGAATCCTATTCGTCATCTCCTTCCCTCCCGTGCGTCCCTCTATCCTTCCTCGAGAAATAAATTAAGACTTCCGCAGCTCTTTGGTCATGAAATAGTAGCGATGCTATGCGGTCTTGTATGGGGCCTCTGGGTCGGCTTCGCGATCGTGTCGGCGGGTACGTTTATTGGTGAAGTTGGGAATTTTTAGTGAGTGCTAGCTTCTCCTTCCTTCCCATCCTCCTTCCTTGCCTCTTCCTCCACTCCTCTTTCCCTCTCCTTCCCTCTTCTTTTCCCCTCAACAAAACCACTAACCCTCTCGTCCTCACAGCGCATTCAAATACTGCTGCCGCGCGCGCGGCGCCAAGATGGAACGCACGAATCTCACGTACGCGTGTCTCGCCAAGGTTGTGCGTGAGGGTGGGTTCAAGATTGCTTTGATTGCGAGGTTGAGTGCTATCCCTGGACATTGTGGGTGTTTTTTTTTCTTTCCTCTTATGCTCCATTCGCCCTTTCTCTCTTTCGTGTTCTTTATCCATATCCCTCATTTACCCCTTGAACCCTTTAAAAGAACCATCACTAACACGTTACACCACCCCACCAGTCACAACAGCGATATTCTCAACATGCGGGATGAACATCTTCGTCTTCTCCATCGCTGCCATCTTGTCCATGCCCAAGCAGTTTATTACCGTTTATCTGGGTGTCATTTTGGAACAGAGCGCTACTGGTGAGTTACCATTTTTTCTCTCGGTTCCCTTTTCCTTGCCCCCATCTCCGCTCTTCTTCCCCACTCCGCCCTGTACCTCTTCTGTGCCCTCGCCTCGCCCCGCTGCACCTACCCACCCATACCCTCGCACTCCACACTCCCTCTCTACCTCCCACCCCAACTCCCCATTCTCAAATGCAACACATCACTAACCCTCTCCACCACAGGCGTAAAAGACAAAAAATCCCAAATAATAAGCGACGTCGTCCTCGCCATCACATTCCTCATCACCCTCGTCGCAATGTGGTACATCTACCACAAGATGAACCTTGTCAGGCCGCAGGTTATTTACGAGAGGCGGAAGGCCAGGTGTGTATCCCTTCTCTTCCTACCTACTTGGGTGATGTATGAAATGAAAATATAGGCAAGCCAAGTTAGCTAGGGCAGGGTCGTTCGTGTCCCTCTCGTCCTCCTCCGACTCGCATGGCATCCCGCTGACGCTCAAAGTCCAACCACCGAGTATCAACGAGCCCCGCTCCTCCTTCGATGACCACGAGAGTGTGGAGGAAGGGTACCTCTACGCTACGAAACCCAAGTCCAAGAAGGGAAAGCTCGTCAAGGCCCCGGTGCCTGGGTATGCGTTTGGGCCAGGGCAGGGGCATGCTCTTGGTTCGCCTTCGGGGGGAGGGGACGGATGGGTCGTATGCGACTGCGAAGGAGGGGAGCTTTGATGAGGTTGTGGTTACGCCGAGGCCGGTAGGGAGCCCACAGGGGTATTTGAGGTGAGGGAAGGGGAAGGGGGGATATACCCATGGACTGAGTACGTACAGTAGATAGTGTTACGTATTGTAATTGCATTGCATTGCGTTTAGTCATTTAATACGATATATAAGAGAGCTACACAGGGAACTCTTAATCGATGATCCCGTATCCGTTCCTTCCATACCCAAACTTCCCTTTCGTGGCCTTATAGTCTAGAGGTACGATACTTGCCTTGGGACGGGATCTTTCATACGTATGGGTTCAGCAAAGTCGACTGCAAGTGGCCTGGGTTCGAATCCCAGTGAGGCCCATAGAGGGAGACCACGGTTTCCTCTTTTTGCCTTGATTTTTTTTTGAAGGATGTCGTTCGAGGATCTTGCTGGTTCAAGTTGCTGCTCCCCTACTCCATCACGATCAAATGCATCGTCGTCGGGAATCGGTTGTTGGTCAAGGATTCGCTGGGCCCTGGGCCCTGGCCGCGAACATGGAGGGTGAACGAACTTCGAAGGCATGCAGTGGGTGTGGGTGCCCGGTGGTCCGATAGGTATTCACCAGTTCGGCTCAAAACTCTTTCCGTGGGTCGCTCGTCCTGCTGTGGGCCTTAGATTCCTTTCTACATACTCCCTCGCTCTTGGTTGGCAAGCCCGCGACTGAATCGCGGCAGTCAGAGTCGGAGTCACGAACTTCTACGCAGCGTTTCTTTTTATCCGTATACGGTCTCTGCACCGAACCGTCTGCGCGGAGGATTGTCTCTCTGTTCCTGCTTCACGCCGGTCTTATTCTCCTTCCTGTCGTTGATTGCTCGATTATAACTGGTCAAAAAAAAAAGCCTCAAGTTCTTCAGAAAGGATGCCGATAGTAGTACGGGACCCGGTTGTTCGAACTTCACACGCGGACCGCGCCCATAATAACTTCCTTCCTTCCAATATTTGCCACTAAGCAAATTCAAACTTTCGGTATAGGGGACTAACCGAGAGCTTCGACTGGAAACGGTAAACGGTAAACGGTAAACCTGAGGAGGGTATGCCCTACCCAGGCTTTCTCTACTTGCGCCATCCTACGGAGCCTTACCTGTGTGATACGGCCAAGCGCCCCTACGTTCCTTCCTTACCCCATACTTATTTCGATGGCCTTATAGTCTAGAGGTACGATACTTGCTTTGGGACGGAAATGTGTGATCTTTGCATCATTAGATTCGGTGAAAAGTCGACTGCAAGTGGCCTGGGTTCGAATCCCAGTGAGGCCCGTGCGGTTGAGTGCGAGGATTAAGACTTCTTCGTTGCTTTTTTTTTTGATTTTATAATCGTTGCTATTTACTTAACTCCACTCCCTATGTGTGGCTGGTCTTGCTCCGGGCTCCCCTGTGTCAGCGCTGTCTGGAACCGAGTGTTCGAGAGGATTCAGATGGAGGGCGTAGGGAAGACTCATTGTGGAATCGGATTGTGGACGCGCAGGTATCAGAACTTGCGGTGAACAGCCACCTTAAGGCTTGGGTTTAGTGCGCGATGATCGATGAGGACCGAGCTGTAGTGGTGTGCGTTGAGACTCTTGCGATTTCATATAAGGTAACCTTTCGCTGATGATCCTTGCCATCCCAGGCCTTAATTTCCTACATACTCTCGCTCTCAATAAGCCCCGAATCGTGAAGGCAGTCCGTCGGCTACATAGTACTTCATTGTATCTCGGAATGAACATTTTGTGTTGAGGATCCGATGAATTTAAAATTTGTTTGAAATTCTTGTGAAGTTCGATTATAAAGTTATAATTTATGTACGTATTAATCATATTTCTCACTGTACAGATGATTATGGCCGGCATGGCCATGGGTGTACATGGCATATATATGCATAAACTTGAAGATGATTTTTACGTAAACAATGAAATTTCGTTCCTAAACCACGTACCCCACCGGTCCCTATTTCCCCTAACGCCTTCAAACTCGCTACAACTGCTATGGCAGATCTTCACCTCAAGTGCTTTGTGAATGATGAGCGCCCTCATATTGATAACCCCGCTGTCAAAGTACTATCAACATCTGATTTCTCCGTGACGCCACACATTGTATATTGACTTCTTCCTTAGGAGATTCCGCTTGTCTTAGGAGAGGTCCTGTGCGCGCAATTGGAAACGTCACTGAAAG
Source organism: Tephrocybe sp. 10521TJB (assembly GCA_018221635.1). Taxonomy (NCBI): domain Eukaryota; kingdom Fungi; phylum Basidiomycota; class Agaricomycetes; order Agaricales; family Lyophyllaceae; genus Tephrocybe; species Tephrocybe sp. 10521TJB. The sequence continues at coordinate 25,898 of JABAJS010000124.1, read as the reverse complement.
TTGACGTTAATAACCTACCTGCCTGTGCCGCGTCTGCAAGACTGTGGGAGTCCCTCCTTGAGACTCATCGTCTGCCCTATCTTTTGTTGAGAGTGGCGGACGTTCACCACACTCTGAATAGCTATTTCACGGCGCTCAAACTGTACCAAGAGGCGCGAATTGATTTTATATCCCTTTGCGGTCTTTGATCACCGACATTATCTCCAGCTTCAATCCCTTATACAGGACGCCCAGTTTGGCTCATGGCTTGCAAAGAAAGGCCTGGTCGTAATGGCTGAACTACAAAAGAATAGTGAGCGCTCTAATCTTCTTCATTCAAAGTCTTCTTGACTCGTCCGATCAAAGACGAAGATTACAAGGGATGCCTCGGGCGCTTCAAGTTCACCCCAAGCCAACGGTGGAAATCTACCATCACTGCTGATAAAGACTTCCCTTACTGTCGAATGTCCCGTGCTCAACTTGCGAGTATTCAAACTAAATGGAAGGAATTAGGCCCCCCTGAAGATGTTATGGCCCGGTTCTTGAATTTGCATTGTCTTGAGACCAACGACATAGAGGGAATAGTCCAATTACATCCGACTGTATTCATCTTCACGTATATATTCAGGGATTCTCGCTGATACAATACTTCTAGGCTTGTACTAGGTTGACACAAGTGGGCTTTTATCATCAGTTAGAACAAATTCCCGACTTGGAGTTCATTGGTGGCGTGGTGCGGAATCGTGCCGACGCCATGTCCATACTGCGTGACGCCCATCAGGTCTTGGCTCCTCTCTGCGCTATCTTTATCACTCGCTAACTCGGATAATCCTTTCATGTTAGACATTCAACGCTGTCTTTGAAATCCTGAGATCTGACCCAGGTTTTGCTCTTACCGTCGATACTTTATGCCGCCTTCACAAGACCCTTATGAAGACGAGTCGTATCCTTTCAGAACAGACAAGAAACGGTCTGCGGAGCTTCAGGCATATCAATATAGGAGTCACCAGACAAACAACTCGATTCAACGTTACGGCCGGGACAGACATGACGATCCAATTTTGCCCCAACGATTCAGTTGATGCAGAGCTAGAAGTTTTTTGTCAGCGCTTCAACGTGAACTATAAACTATGGAAATAACCGAGTATTCAAATCTCTGACCAATCTTTCAGGAGCTTCTAAAAATCGACGATATGGATCCCTTCGCCGCCACTGCATGGATCAGTCATGTATTTTTGACTATTCATCCTTTTGAGGTAAATTATTTGCCCTTCGGCTCGTCAAGCATCGAGCTGAATTCCACGCAGGACGGTAACGGACGGATATCCAGAATCATAGCATCGATACCCCTAGTGAAGAAAGGGTACCCCCCGATCAGCATAGGCGCTACGCATAAAAAGGCCTACATTGATAATTTAAACTTCGTGTGTATCCTGCCTCCGTAACGGGCTGCCAATTGACTTTCCTCAGGTGAGGGCAAATCGTGACGGCGACTATTCCAGTCTTATGCAGGCAATGCACTTAGGAACGTCATTCGCACTATCTCATCTGAAAGAGATTTCAGATAGTGAGCACCGTGAGCCATAGGGTTCCACAGCGCAAGAATATTCTTTAGCTGTGTGTGTGAAGATTAGAATGAGTGTGATGTGTGGTGTTTATGAATGCATTTCTGTTAAATTGTTGATCAAATAGATTTACACAACTTACGAGTACATATGGACCTCCAAATCAATATATATTCTACATGCAACAGTAAGTTGCAGCCACCGGTTACAACAAAGGGTCAAATTCTACGCCCACCCGTGACCTGCTATCGCGACGCCACAAAGGCAGAGACACGCTCGCTCGCCGCCTCATATCAGTGCCTGAACGCCTACCAACATCACATCAGCCTCGATCCTCTCGAGAAACACTTCCACAAGGCTTGAATAATCCGCGTTCCTCTTCGCCCGCACCTTCAATTTTGACAATGCATAACGAGGTGACGCAATGCACTCACATTGTTTAACATTAGATATTTTCCCTTGCGCTCCGCCAGGACAGTTATGGGGGAAGTCCATGTTTGAGAAGAGGTAGGGAAGCTAGGATGCGATCTCTCACAGCGCCTGCAACAAACATCGGCGGCTCACATCAACGAGCATCACCCCGTCTTCCCCGTGTCCCGGAATCATACCGTGCGAGTAGTGTATCGGTTCAACGTTTTTTGGGTTGTCAAATCCCGGGACTATGCGTCTGGAAATGGTAGATGTCCCAGGCCTATCAGAAGATGCTAAGAGGCAGAGACGTACCGACCAATGTACAACGACGGAATCTTTCAATGAACAAGTATGTAGGCATGCGATGTTGATATACCTATCCAAGACGGCTTCCCTTGAACCCGGGAGGCCCTCTCATGCTTCTTTGGGGAGTCCGTTCATATTGCGTGAGAACGATGAAAAGAGTGAGGCCAATGACAAAGGTAAGTTGTCGTGCGTTATCATGGACCTCTAGCGCTGGGTCAGAAGGAAGGAATGGTGGTTCGGTAGGTTTCAGCTAGAGATGGTACATCCTGGTTTGCGTGGCTTTGTAAATCGTAGTACAACACTTACAATGGAATTGAATTTCGGATAGTAAGCTGGGTTTTAGATACCCATTCGCCGAGGTACGAGTCCTGGATCTTGGCTTGTTCACTGAATATAGTTAGAAAAAGGAAACAGAGAGGATGTCCGACCTCCTACTTCGATACAATTCAAACGCCGCAGAATAGCTGCCCAGAGCAGAATACGCGCCACCCGCACAAGAGTAGAACGACAGTCTTTTTCTGGAGGGGTGCAGGATCGGAGGGCGGGTGGTGTTATTTAAGGCGAGACCGCCATTTGAATTTTGAATGGCCGCCCCGATGTATTTTTTCTCCCTTTTCTTATGTCATGTCAGTTACAACCTCGACTCTGGCGATCGAACTGGGCCATAATATCGAGAGATTTATCTTTTTCTACTCCTAAATCTACGCTTTCGCCCAAAAATGTTGACTCGGTGTACAACAATACGTCGAAGATTCCTCGGCTAAAGGTCCACTTGCGGGATCAGACCAACCAGGCGCGTCATACACTTCCAAACCCCTCGACAGGAGGTTCTAACAGGGAGAGATCACCTCGGACTCACTCAACCACATCCATTTCCCATGAGTCACATCTCCCCTCATCGAGCTCTAAATACGACAATGCGCTCGCCACCCTCGTCGACTTGGTGAACAACAAGAAGTTCAACGAGGCTTACAATACAGTGGTGTCACTGCGTCATGCTGGCATCAGTATTCCGATGTCCCATACCTATGAAGAGGCGGCTCTTGATATCATCTCCGCACCTGGACTCTCCTCGTAGGACCGCATACCACGAATGAAAATCTGGCTCCAGCTCATCCGCCCGGCGTACGAGAGCCCAAAACCTCGCCAGTTCAGGCGTTTGAGGGATGTTGTTTTCACGCGGGATAGGCAAACTGATGTTGATGTTTTCACTCTGTATGGCTAGCAAGGGCTACGCAAAGCTGGTCAGCGTGAACATCATCCCGCTCCTCCGGAATTTCGAGCCAATTTATACGCTTCGTTTCATCGTCGACTTCCTCAAGAAGGATCTCAACTATGTTACTGAAAGAGACGCGCTGTTGGCAGGCAGTTGTCTCAAACCGCATATTACGGATCAGGGGGTGGAGAGGCCCCAACCGAGTAGGAAGCAAGCGCTTTCCAGGCAGCGGGAGATGGCCCGCTATGTTATTGAGCCCGCCATTCGTGTCTTGGTCGACTCTGGAAATATCAGTGCAGCGCTGTCTCTTGTGCCAACCCCCACAAACCCATTCCACCTTCCCAAGGAGACTTATGACCTTCTTCTCAGCCGAATCCACAAAGCCAAAATTCCAAACCGTATCATAGTCAAAAAACAAATAAAGATGTTATGCGACGACCCTCTTTATGTCACCTCTCCTGACCCAATGCAAGCACAGTGGTCCACCCGCCTTCCAGAAAACAAGGAGTCAGAAAAAGTGGTTTTAATGAGGCTCGAGAGGGAGCTTGAACCTGAATCGAAACAGTATATTGGGGAGCACTTGGCCGCTCGGTTGCGCACTCTGATCAATGAGATTCTATGTTCAGACCTTTCACAACCCGGACTGGCGACGTTCCTATCGGACTATTATTCTAAAGGCCGAGCTTCTGCCATAACTTGGCTACGACAGTTAGCTCTCGGACGAAACGGGACGATGGCATCTAGATTTCTCTATGAGGAAATGGCATACTATGTTAGGAAACAACATCCCTTGCTCGTCCTCAAACTTTTCAATGACAATTTTTACTCTTCCTCCGTCCTAGACGAAGAGATTTCAACCATCATGCCCCATCTTGAAACTCACAAAACAGGACTCGCTTACCACCCAGCCTACGCCGAGTTGCAAACGATTTCTGGCCATGACTTAGAACCCCGTCGCGCGCACACGGATCTTGTCTGGCAAATCCTCATAAGCTCTACATCCGACGAGCAACGAATCGAAGAGCTGTACGACAGCTTCTCCCAGTTCATATCCGGGGGTGGCCAACCCGTGACCGATATCTCCGTACCACCCAGCCCTGCAGTATTCACCGCCTTCCTCAAACGCATGTCTCGTTCGAGCAAAGTCAGCCTTGTCCTCTCCAACATGCTAACTGTTCAAGTTTACCCGACCCTCAATCAGTTCAAGAGCCTCGCTGTTCGCTATGTACAGGCTAACAAAGTACAGTGCGCGCTTGAGGTGGTGAATGCGTTAGAGGCTACACACCCAGTGGTCGATACATGGCGGCGTCCGAGTCGGCTGAGGTTCCCGTGCCCTGACAGTGAGTTCTATATGGCGATCATGGGCGCACTTGTTGGGGAGCGATACCTCAAGGAGGCGGAGGAGATCAAGCAATTATACTTGCATCGATTCGATTATGTCGTTGGTGAAAATAGGGGATTGGATTCTGTCTTCGAGGCAATGGATAAGCAGATACAAAAGAATACTCCAGGGAATCAACTAAGGGTATCACACAGTCGTCTTGCTGCGGACCGAGTCGTGTCGGGATGAATATGGTACTCTCGCGGGAATCTTCTTGCGGTCCCATCGTTGGCTGTCCTTACGACTTTTACCTGATAGCAACATGGATTTACGCCATTGTCGAACGAATGTGTCGTTTTGTTGATATCAAGTCAATTTCGTCTGGACTTTTGCTAGACTTGGTCTGGTCCATGAATAACTTAGCTATAGAGCTATTAGTATATATTCTTCATTCGTCTTGCAAGTTAAAGGCCTTATCATATGTTCATCCTTACTACGTATATTCCCCGAATTCGTCTCCACGCGTTATTTAGTTGTGCTTCAAGTTGGCAACAGCCTCTCCGATATGGTCGTTGAAATTGAAATCTATCTTTCCCCCGTCGGACTTGCAGCGATCATTCTCGTGATTTTGCTCTCTTGCTAACAGAACATTCTTTATAATTAGACATCGAGGAAATTACCTGGACGCATAGAAGTTGTTGAGCACATTGAGTGCGACAGCTCTCTTCTGGGTCCAAACACACCGCGTCACTCGCTCCTGACGATGAGCACCGTGTCCAACCGTTGCTAGCCTGCTTTGCCAGCTTGTGATTTCCAGAACATAGTACAACGTATGAAGACGACCCTACTCAGCTTTTACCTGCTTATCACCATATGCCTCAATGCCAGTGGTTCTGGGGACTTGTTCTTTCAAGTTTGCTCGTGAGGCTTAAGGAAGCATTGCCGTTATATATCACTTCAACGAATTCTGTGTCCCAGAGCCAAGTTGTCATCATCAGCCATTTTAATTTACAAGGCACTCTAGGTATGTTCACGTGCGCTTGATTGGATTAATTTAACTTTCTGTCTGTCCGATCAGAACAACTGCCAGTGGAACGTGTTTTCATCCATCGATATCCATCAACCATGAGTACCAGCCCTCTCGACTTCCTTTTACACGTTCCCCAGCCTGCTATGACCTGCCCAAAGTACGTACCATTCCCATTTCTTAGCTTATTTTCACCCTGTTTCTTCCAGATTCCGAATCCTTGTGGTCGGCAGGGTAGACTTATTCCAATATAGCCTACCCGGAACGATCTCTTGACCGTATTCTTTCTACAGAGCGGTATTGGAAAGTCCACTCTTTTGAGTAATATTCTCTGCCTCAGCGAAAAAGTATGTGTGTTTCTGTGTCAATCCTTGATGTCACTTGAGTTTCGTACTGTGAGCAGGAAATCGATATTTCCCATACTCACGCGGGAGAGAGTAACATTACACGTGCATATGCTTCCGACCATAACCCATATTTCGTCTTCCACGACAGCCAAGGATTTGAGCCCGGGTCGACTGAGAATCCTGATGTCGTAGAACAATTCATCCGTAGAAAATGCGACAAGCGATCGAAGCTCGAGGATCGCCTACATGCCATCTGGTAGGTATTGTTATCAATATTATGTTCCTTGTCGCCTCAGAGGCGGTTGAACCATAGGTTATGCGTAGAAACCCCGCGCACTGGTTCGACTTTGGTGCAGAAGGCCGATGAGGATATATTAAAGCTTGCAAGTGAATGTGAGTCCACTTCATCATTGCCCCACGAAGTTTAGTTGACCTGACGTGCTCTGAAGTGGGCGTTCCCGTGATCGTCGTCTTCACGAAATACGACATCTTGTTCAACGAACATTATCGAAAGGCGCGCCGGAACCATGATGCACATGTTGCCCGCGATCTAATTCGGGGTGACGCTGAACGACATGCCAAACAACATCTAAACGAGACGATGAAAGAGTTTCTGCAGGAATTTTTCTATATTACCGTGTCGACGACGACCCGATACCCCAGTTCGTGTGCCCTATGAGCGCTTGAGCCTCCGCTCTGCAAAGTTGACCCAACATTTTCTTTTAACTCAGGAAACGTTGAAATGGTCAACGATTTGACTGCGGCCACACGAAGATATTTGCATGAATGTAACGAACTTGGGGACTCGTTAAGGTGCTGCTCCGCAAATCAATACAAAACTTATCCGCTCCTTTCAAGAAGAGTAAAGAGTCAGCGGCTTCCCGCATAACCCACACCATCACCGAACCTTATAACGCCCCGATTTCGGAGCTCGAGAACCTGCTCTCGTCAAGGCTCCACCAGTCTTCGACGCACTGTTGGCGTCTGATTTGACCATCCTTGTATGCTATTCGACCATATCATGTATTTCCCCATTAACTCACTCCTATTGTAGAACGAGTCTCCGTAGTGTCTTCCACGCAATTTTGACCGGACTTCGAGATCACCTCGTGTTCGTAGTCCCTACACTGGTTTACCAGAGCCGCATCTAGTTTTGTTCGGTGTACAGACTCGTAGACACTTTTCTATGGGAACACGACAAGAGAAATTCATAAGGGATTTGGAATTGAATAGGGGAGCCAGTCTACATTACCACTTCTAGAACGTTTCAATGCAGAGCGATACTGGTATTATGTACTTGTCTCAATGATACCAGGGAATGATGTCGGTTTAGAATGGTCGCTCCGTCGTCGTCTGCTTAGGCTGGAGCCTTGCGTGGCATGGCAATGGATGTCGGAACTTTGACATGCTCGTTGCGAAGTTGAAAGGACTTGGAAGACTCCCATCAAATTTCACATTGATCAATTTGATCTAATGTTGAACGTTGAACGTTGATCAGTCTATCATTGTCAAACGTTCAAACCGCATAACGCTCCAGCCACGCCTCCACAAGGCGTAGCACATGAGCTGGCTTCAATCTATTTTAGTGAACCATTAAGCGCTCAGGCCGACACACGAAATGCTGTCCTTGGTTCACCCTGATCGAGATACCTCCACCTCCCCAAATTTCGCTGCATCCTAGTAGTAGTGCTTGCTTGGTCCAACGTCGCTCAAAATGTCGTCTGGTCCAAACCTCTTTCCCTCATCAGCCCATCATGGCGTTGAGGCTGGTACCTTTGGTAATGCGCTGCTGGGATTGTTCTCTACCTCAAGGATACTGACGTAAACTGCTAGGTGGCCGAAATTATGATTACACATTGAAATACCGTCCAGATAAGCCGGGAGAAGGAGGCAAGGAGAATGCGCGAGCGTGGAACGTGTACCTCGATGAAGCAGAGAATTACGATGCGGATATGATTCAAGAGTTTCGAAATATCATCGATGGTCTATTAGTCTTCGTGAGTCGCCATGCCTTGTAAGATTTTAAGTCCTTTCTCTGAAATATGAAACAGGCTTCCCTTTTCTCTGCGGTGGTCACCTCATTTGTCGCACAAACGTCTCAAGCCCTTCAACCGAACAACACGCAGATTGTGTCCTCTCTGCTCTTTGAAACCAATCAACTGCTACGAGCCACAGCAAATGGTATCAGTGTAGATGCTGTTCCTTCAGCTACCCTTGCTCCCGGAAATGTTACCCGCACTTCGACTGATCTATGGGTGAATGGATTCTTTTTCACCAGTCTTGCACTATCCCTATCAACGGCGCTTTTGACTGTACTTGCGAAACAATGGATTCAGGTACTGCATTCTTTTTGTGGTGTCTTTCGCTACCATCTGACGTATTTTGCAGGCTTATACCTCAATCGTTCCTGGCGGAGCCAAAACCCGCGCTCTCATCCGCCATTTTCGTTTCCAAGGTATCCTGAAATGGCGCCTTGGGACTGTCATCGAGTGTCTTCCGCTAATCCTTCACGGTTCGGTGGCCATTTTTCTGGTGGGGCTCTCCCTCTATGTTTCTCAATTGTCTTCTCCCATATGCGCAGTTGTTGCTTTCATCACCATCATCGCATTTATTTTCTACTTCGGAACCTCGATGCTCCCGGCCCTCTTCATCGAGTGCCCTTATCGCATTCCTTTCGCCTTCCCTTTGGCCAATGTGGCCCTCTTTGCCTTCTACACAGTGAAGTGCACTTTCCTCTGGCTTCTTGAGTTGTGGACATCTCCCAAAGTGTCGTCCGTAAGATGGCCAGTTATGATAAAAGATTCTTTAAAGAATACGGAGAACAATTCAGTATTCCCCCGTCAAGATGGCCTCCCTGACGATGTATTTTTCGACACATGTCTGTTCACATGCGACGCCCTCGACTGGATGTTCGACTACTCCTCCAACCAATCAGTGAAAGAAGTTGTCGCAGAGGCCCTTTCAGGTTTGCTCAGTGAATGGCAGGAATATCTTGTCCCTGTTCCTCCTGAGGCACCTATGGTCTCGGAGGCGGATAAGCTATTGAAGCACAACATCATTCCTCACGCCACCCTCATTTCCTTGGACAAGATATTGGATATGAAGTCGAGCTTTACGGATGGTAGCCTTAAGCAGGACGTTTGGGGTAGGCTCATCTCCTTACTCTCAGAGGCTTCCGGCTTTTTCGAATTCAAGCTCCCGTTTGGCGATCCTGATGCTATCAACGATAAACCTTGGCGAGAGCAACTCCAAGACGCTCTACAAAGGGCCTGTCTTGCAACAGATCAAAGAGGGGATTATGTCTTATTCCGTCACCTCCTGCATCTGGGCGGGCCTGCGATGTTAAAACTCACTGAGAGCGAAGTCGGCAAAACGATCCTCCATGAAATCGCATACCGAGGAAGTGTGAAGGGTATTCACTCTATTCTAGATTTTCGAAGCGATGTCGTCGACCAACGTGACGGCGAAGGCTTGACCGCGTTGCATTATGCAGCGATGAATGGCAAACTAGATGCTGTTATGGCCCTCGTTGACAAGGGGCCGTCTCTAGAATCTTTTAAAACCGACACTTTCGAAACAGTACTTGATACTGCACATCGGTTTGCACATACCAGCGTGGTGGAATACCTTTTGGATCATGCTGCCGATAAATTCCCCTACGCACTTCATCAGGCTGTTGACCATTGGGATGTAGATCTGGTACGAGTCTTGTTGGACAAAGGATGGAGCCCATCATGCGAAAATGAGCGAGGAAGAACCCCTCTTGACATTGCTAATGCCTTGCCCAACGACGCGCGTTTCGAGATTGTTACCCTACTGCAACAGGAGCAAGCGGAACACTGGGAATCCTCTTCAGCTTGAATCTAGTGTTGCATACGACAGGTTGAACTCAAGCTTGGTGCCCTATTTATGCTCTGATCTTCATTTTGCGGGGTCGCAGGCATAGTTTGCCGCGAAGAACATTGGGATGGGTGGTATACGCTAGCTATGATTCTCGCGTCTTCCTCGGATATCTTGGCTTTCTTCGTCATACTTTATTGACAATGGCACCTGCTCGGTATTAAATGATATACGACCACTCCGTGCCAACCTTACCATATTGCCATACCACAAAAACACATGATCCCCTTCTATTTTACATGTCACGGTGTAAGCGTTCACGGATCACAACGAGTTTGGAAGGAGTTCGTCTCAGCGCTCTCAATAGACATGTCAGCAGACCAAATGCTGTTGAACTGTGATGGGACTTTCTGATCAGATAAGCTGGCGCCTAAACGCCTTTTCATCCCGACTGTCTACAACCATGACCACACCCCAACCAACATCGCAACCGCTAACGATCGATGAATTCCTTTCCTTTTGTCCAAAGTATATTTTTTAAGTTTCGAGCCTTCTGACCTCCGCTGAACTGTACACTTATCCTCTCAGGTTTCGAATCCTCGTCGTCGGCAAAGTGTGTTCTCTATTAATTGCCCTTCAGAAACCTCCTTCACTAAGGTGTCAATCCTGCAGAGTGGCGTTGGCAAGTCTTCGCTGGTCAGCAACATCTTCAACATCAATAAGAAGGTAGAGTCGACGCGTAAATCACTCTTGAAATGACCTCACTCTTTGTAGGACATTGATATTGCCGATGGCCGTGCTGGAAAAGCAGACATAGCCCATGAATACATCTCTAACGAGAACACGCACTTTATTCTTCATGATAGTGAAGGTTTCGAGCCAGGGTCTGCTGAGAAGTGGGAAACAGTGGAGAAATTCATCAAAGATAAGTGCAACGAGACATTGCTACTCAAGGACCGACTGCATGCCATATGGTAGGAAGGCACTCTTAATCGTGGTTCATTGCCAGCTAAGTACGGGTGCATTGATCCATAGGTTGTGCATAGAAACCCCGCGCACTGGTGCACGCTTAATGCAAACTGCTGACGAGAAACTGTTATCGCTTGCCAACCGGTGTGAGTTTAGCTTTTATTCTCATATGACTCACTCAACTAACCCACGCCGAAGTAAAACTTGCTGTGATCGTCATTTTCACCAAGTACGATTTGCTTTACAACGAATGCTACCGGAGGGCTCCACGACAACCTCTGGGCAAACAAACCGATCATAAGGCGACCCAAGCTACTGCTGAAACCAATGCCGAGAAACATCTTCAAATGTTGGTTAAGGACCATAATCAAGACTTGAAGTACATCGGAGTATCAACTCACCCAAAATACCCCAGCTTGAGTGAGTGACATATCCTAGTATAAGCCTGACTATGACTGTACTTTAGAACGTCATGCGATGCTGGCGAAGGTGACTGAGGCTACTGAGCAATGCTTGCTTACAGAACAATCATGGGTCACACTCGCTGTAGCTCAGCGAATCAATGCAAAGCAAAAGGTTAAATGTTCAATCGAGTGCGTATCTGAAGTTTATTTCCGACTTCTAGCTGTCCTGAATAAGCTGATCCTCAGTGTTGGCCTTGAAAGTACATACACGTCTCCAAATTGATTCTAACACTCACAAACTTTTCAGCCTGGCTGTCGTCAAAAATAGGCATTGTGGCGAAGAAAGACGATCTGCAGGACTGTTTGTCTCGTATCCACTCAGACATTATCAAGGTTTGGAATTTTAATGACCCGGACAATGTGGGTTCTGAGTCGATTCATGCGATTATATGCTGAAATTCATTTCAAGCTGCTTCAACCCGGGAAAGACTTTCACGCCGACATGCTTGACCTTGTTCAACCGTTATTTGCTGGCATATCGAATGTTCTTTCCAAAATCTTTCAAGCGACGTACGTGCCATGTTACATCGGAATATTCATTTCTTTTGATAATTTCGCAAAACTAGCCGATCACAGACAGCTCTATGCCTAGAGGCATACATTGTGGATCTCATGCTCATTCTCCACGACCTCTTCACTATCATGTTACCAACAGACCCACCAAAAACACTTGACGTCGAAGTCCCAAGATCTTTCAAGCACTACAAAAACAGTAAATCTGATCACATCCATCAGCTCCTGCGTGAAAGCACAGCGTCCAGAATAAAGTTGCCTCTAACCCCCAAGGAAATCAAAGAGAACATTGTGAAATTAATTCGGACCGAGCTGGATATATGGATTACCGCACAATATACGAAATAGCTTTACGTACTTCTAGGTATAGATGTGAGATACATTTGATGCTTGAAGTTGGGGACAATCATGTGTTCTATCATTGTACTGGACACAGAATATTGGTGTACAAAGAAAAGAATAGCCGGTGGTTTGAACATTTTCCATTTCAAGTGATGAAAGTCCAGAGCTTGATATGAAAGAGGAAAGGGAGGCTGGCATGTATGGTATTAAGTCAAAAGGCGTAGCGGGTAAAATAAGTCTGAGTGACCAGATTGCCTTGAAGAGACGGTCAGTTTCCTTGATCATTAATGGCGTCATTCCCAGCCCTTATCCTCGAATTCTTTCCCTTCCTACGCAGAGAGCGGAATCCAGGAAAGTATCAAATATAGTGGGGTCCATATTGTCCTTGACAACCTCTAGACCCAGATTCCGTAGTAGTGCTGAGAGCCAACCAACTCTCCTTAATGTAGTGCTCGGCACGAGTGAGTTGGGTGTTCTAGAGAGTGTCAGTTTTTGAAGAGGGCAGGCTAAGTGAGTATGATCCTCGGGAACTTCAAGAGTTTGGCGGCGGCGAAAAAGACCCCATTCTGGTGCCCCCTATCACATGGATCTGCACATGGATCTTTGTAGGTGTCCACAGAACGATGACAAGGAATTATCATTGATCAGGCTGTCCGAAATGAATGGGATTGAGAACTACAAGGTGAAATCCACAGCTCGTACAACATTTTACTAATCTGCTAAAACAACGTCAGCCCTCGGCTCGTCTCCATCGATCGCATCCAGCCGTAGTAATGTATTATGGAAAAAGATAAATGGGCAGGTAGTGTAAGTTCAATGGTGATGGCATAAGACGGTCAGCACCGCCGAGAGGTCCTCGAGAAGCTCCTTGGCGCAAAGGCCCAAAAGGTCAACGTTTAGAGTGGCGTTGAGACGAGATGGTTGATGACTATGAAAATCCTGACAGGTGTGGTTTGAGAAGATCAAAATGTTTGTACGCGGTGCACGCGGTGAGTAGGAGGGGAAATGGCTGAACGGTGCGAAGGTCGACCATATCGGACAATTGACGGTGGCATAGGCGGGCGGAGGTAGAAGTTAGAAGGCTGTACTGTACGGAGACGAGACGATGTCCATGAGGATGTGGGCGTGATACTGTGCCAGCCCGCTCGTTGATAATAATGACCTTTACACCCGATATGTGTATAGACGCCCACGCCATGCACAATACCTGTGGTGTGGGAACTTGGGCTGTGAGGGAGGACGGGGAGCTTCAGCGCCCTCCTGGTCATCCGTGGTTTGTATCAATCCAAGTTCCCAGCCATCCACAAAGAACCTCAGCACACCATCTGGGTACCGCACGTTTACACCTCCAGCCTTGCTCAAGCACCGAGGCTACAAAAGGTGCTGTATTTCATGTTATGGTCACACTTAAGGGGCATCTCAGGCGCTATGAGCGCGTGCGTGAGTACAGGACGGGCGATGGGCAGAAACAGTATTGAAGGCATCCAAGGCAGCTCCGCGAGGGGATACTCTAGAAGAACAATTATCTCAGGAGTTGGAATATGAGAGTGATGGAAGACGAACTGACAAGAGACTACTTCCTGCGCTATTTCTAGCTCGCTCGCATTCGTCATGACCATAAGCAAACCATGATACCATTGCCAGTGTAGGTCTGTAGAATATGTATCCGGCAACCAGAAACCGTTGGAAGACGCTGAGATGCGTCATCGATCACCCGACTGTTCTATTGAATTTGCCACTGAGCTCAACGATGCCACCGTGGATTCAATTTGGTTTCGAATTTCATCATTTGTTCTCTCGTTGAAGACCTAAAATTCAAACGAACCGAAAAACTTCTTGTTCAAGTAAGATCTAGAAAATCATCTAGGCGTGGGTGTTGTGACACTGGAGCTTTATTTCTTAGGCACAGCGCAGAAAGAATGCCGCGTTGGTGTCAATGCGGTATATGGCCTCGAAAATATTGACTCCAGCACCATGAGTTGCAAAATATTTCTGTCGGATAAGCTGCATAAGGATAGAATGTTGCGAAACTTTGTGGATGCTGGCTGTTACGAGGACACGCGGATGCAGGAGGGCGTGTGCAAGGTAGGAGGAGTAGAAGCACGCCTGGGTGCTCTCGAAGGCAAACGTTGACAGGTAAAACATGTATGGCAAGGACGCGGAGGGCTTGGATCGGCATGAACTCTAGACTATTGTTGCACCTGTTGTAAAAAGAAATTCAAATACATCAGATTCCATTCTATCCTGACCAAATGAATGCGAAAGCCCACCTACAGGAACTCTGCGTTTCTGCTTGTATAATGTCCACTACCCAAGCACAGCGTATCTGAGGTAAAGTGTTTCTCCTGTTAGCTACGAAGGTGCCCAACCTCACGAAGATTGTCCCCTGTCATCGCCTTATAAATCTGCCAAATCAGTTCAGAGATGGGTAGGATGGTAGGGAAATGGATGTGAAGAATTGGGAGGTGACAGTGGCGGGCGAAGAGGGAACGGTAAGAGGTGGACGGGAATTCGGGAATCGCCAGAGTGGTAGTTGAGGATCAAAGGGCCAGATCTAGAGTGGTGAATGAGGAAGAGGTGATCGTGAAGGTGTATGTACAAGAGGAAAGGCTTCCTGGGCCACAGTGACTTCAACGGTATGTTTCTCGCCGTCTCCATTGTGTGGTTTTGAGTTCGGGTTTGACGTTGGAGGAATGAATGATGATGTCGGCTTTGACTTCCAGACTGGGTTGTGCAGGGTATTAAATACGACGTTATAGATATCTTCTATGAGGCCAGACGTCCCATTAGCCTCAGGACAACCATTAGAGATAACATCGGCCAGAATCGCATCGGATCAAATGCTGGCGACGACTTCAGATGTTTTGGCTATGATTCCAGAAAGCTCGTCATACTGGATCTCAACCTCGATTCCGCCAACAGACACCACACTGGACTGAATATGGATATTATACTTTGTTACATCCAAATTTGGACGTCTCCTCAGCCTGGTTGATCTCAATCTCCCAATCCCCGTATCAGATACATCGTTGGAAGACATGCAGTGGCCTTTGTGAGCATCATTAGCGGCGTAGACATTGTTGGCTTGATCGCAAGATAAATGATCATTTTCAAGCCAGCCAACGAGCTCGTCCTGCGCCTACTAGTGCTGCTGAACCCTCTGGTGTGGCATCCTTATCCTTGAAAGTCGGATTATAAAGGTCTCAAATAACCATGTGCTTCTCCTGCTAAAACAGATTTTCCAAAGCTTCCTAAGAATCAGGGAGCCAAGATGGCCAGCCGATGAAATTCGAGTGAGTCGTGGCTCGATTCGTTGATTGTATCGATCATCGTGGTGCATATTTGTTGGATGAATTGGTGGGTGAAAGTCGGAGTGACGGTCATTATCGCGAGTGATAGTGTCGTGTCATATGAGACCAGCATGGTGTACGCCATTGAGACACATAGTTGGCTGGATTAGGTGTCAAGCTTTGGGAGAGAATTAGGCTGTAGAGAGTTGCACGCAGTTGAACTGACGGTTGGTGTTCCGTAGATGGGAAGGTGACTATGATATGGTGGCTTGAGAATGTCGAATGCTTCCGATGAGGAGGCGAAGTGGGGCAGCTTACTAAAGGGAGAGAATCGAAGCCGGGGTTCTTGTATATGGCAGGACTGAGGGTCCTCTCTGCAGCTGATCTGAAGTTAGGCTAAAGTTTGACATGTTTGGACTACTTTATCGCTTAATCACACAGCCTTGCTCCAGACTCTCATCCACTCACACAACATGAACGACATCTATGCTGCCTCTAAACTTCGCAGAAAGTACACTCACTTCCGTATTCTTGTGATCGGCCGGGCCAATGCCGGCAAGACGACTCTTCTGAAGCGAGTTTGCAACACGACCGAGGAACCTTGCATCTATGATGAAACCGGGAAAAACCTGGTATGCTTCTTGTTGAGGGAGGAATCACTATGCTAACATTCAATATCAATCACAATCCAGTTGAAGGAAACTGTAAAGGTGATCGCCATGATCATGCTCTCTGTCCGAACCTCGACTATCTAATCTCACTGATCAGCGTGGGATCCATGACATCGATCGCCCTTTCTCCTTTGCCAGCAACCCACAGTTCATCTTCCATGACTCTCCTGGATTTGAGGCAGGAGATGCGGATCAGCTGGCAAAAGTTCAGGCGTTCATCAAGAAGCGTGCAGAGGCTACGGATCCGAACGATCAGCTGCATGCAATCTGGTCAATTTCACATTCCTGCTTTCTTCCTCTTCCTTACCCACTGTATATAGGTTCTGCTTCACGCCGGATAAATCAAGGTTCCTTCTCAGTTTGGAAATGAGGTTCTTCAATGAGGAACAAGCAGGAAACGGTTAGTTTCTCTCATCTATAATTTCCTAAACTTTCATGTCTGTCATTGATAACTTTCCCAGCTCCTGTCATTGCAATCTTCACAAAATTTGATGATCTCATCAACCAGGTTTATGATATTGACTTGGAGGATAATGAAAACCGTACAGCTGCTGAAACATTATTGAAAAAGCTCCAAGCCCCATTGTTTGATGAAAGCAAATGTAAATTCCCTCCCAAGGCAGGTGTTTGCCTGGAAGGCATGTGGACTACATACTTGAATAAGCCCTTTGATCTACTGATCTTCTTTGCATTAGATATGCACTTCGACAATGGGAATCATCAGGAACAAGTAAAAGAACTTATGGAGAAAACAGCAGATTCCCTTAATAGTCTTGCACTCAAGTTATTGTTTGTCTCTGTTCAGCAGAATAATCTTCAATTATGCATGAAGCATGCTGTTGAGTAGTAAGTTATTATTGCAAACATATCCAGGATTTTGAAATGAATGTCATTGTCAGTGCAAGTTATAAAGAGTCAGACATGGTTTGTACTCTTAGACTAGTTTATTTCTGTCTTGCTGAAGTTATGAAAGAGGGCATTAGTGGAAGGGGTTTTAATCTGGTTTCGCCATTCCTATGTGAGTACAGTGGATGATAGATTGCATTGTATTAATTTTTCATAAAATTAGTATCAAGTGAGTATATATCATAATAAAGTAAGTGGTTTCACTATTTGATGATGTCTACATGTATTGATACTAAGTCAGTGAGATATATGCTTGTTGATGGTTATGATAAGGTTTATGTATGGAATATGATATATTGAAAGTGTTTAAGCTGATAAAATGTTTATAGGATGTAAGTATATTGTTACTTTTAATATTGCAAGGATCACTAATCTTTTATGGTAGTATGTGGGTTGAATTATAAACTGATACTTATGAAGAGAATGCAATGATGACAATCTTATTTCTAGGGTGAAACAGTGAGTTCTAATTTTTATTGAAAGCAGATCAAAATTATATTCATGTTGAGCAGGAGGTATTTATATATATATATAGAAGCTTTAGCTTTGAAAACTAAAAAAAAACACCTGAAAATATGTTTAGCTTGTGAGTTGATTTTTGCATTTGGTACAAAATTGTAGCAATAATAAGGCCATCCAAAAATATGTCTAGCAAGTGAGTTGATGTCTCTTCTTGATAAAAAAAATAGAGCACTGACAAGGACATCTGAAACTGGCTTCAGCAAGTGAGCTATTTTTTAATCTTGATGCAAGATTGATACTTAAAAATGTATTCAGAAAGTGAGTTGCTTTATGGCTTTAGTGAAAGATTGGAGCACTTACATAGCTAAATGTATTTAGCAAGTAAGTAGTTCTTGCCTCTGATTGAAATTTACTGACAATACTATCTTAAAAATGTGTTTAGATGGTGATTTGGTTTATTTTCTTAGTGCAAGATTGGAATATTGATATGGCTATTTGGAAATGTGTTCAGAAAGTGAGTTGTGTGATGCCACAAGTGCATAACCGAAGCATTGACAAGACTATCTGAAAAATTGTCCAGGAGGTGAGTTGTTTTATGCCCTTGGTGAAAGATTGGAGCATTGACATGGACATCTGAAAATGCATTTAGGAGGTGAGTTGTTTTATATCCTTGATGGAAGATTGGAGCATTAACATGGGCATCTAAAATTGTGCCTAGAAGGTGAGTTTTATTTGCAATAGATGAAAGATTTGACCACTATATGGCCACCTGAAAATGTGTCTAGAAAGTGAGATACTGTATCCCTTCATTCAAGATTAGACCATTTAAATTAGCTATTTAAAAATATGTCCAGAAAGTGAGTTTTCTATGCTATGGGTGCATAATTAGAAGACTGACAGGACTATCTAAAATATTTACAGAAAGTTAGTTGCTTTTGCCTTTGGTATAAAATTGGAACACTGACAAGGCCACCTGAAAATGTATCCAGCAAGTGAGTTGTTTTCTGCCTGTGGCACAAGATTAGAGCATTGATATGGCCATTTGAAATTGTGTCTAGACAGTGAGTTGCTTTATGCCATGAGTGAAAGTATTAGAGCACTAATAAGGCCACTTGAAAATGTGTCTAGCTTGTGAGTCACTTTTTGTCTTTGGTGCAAGATTGGACTATTTACAAGGCCACCTCAAAATATTACTAGAAGGTTGCTTTATGCCTTTGGTGAAATATTAGAGCATTGACATAGCCATACAAAAATTTAACCAGGATGTGAATCATTTTATGCTCTTGGTGTAAAATCAAAGCACTGAAACAACCACCTGAAAATGTGTCTAGCAGGTGAGTTGCTTCGTGCCATTGGTGCAAGTTGAAATACTGACAAGGCTACCTAAAAATGTTACATATCTAGGATGTGAGTTGCTCTATGTTCTTGCTGCAACATTGGATGATTGACAAAGCCACCTGAAAATCTATTCAGCAAGTGAGTTGCTTTTTGCTCTTAGTGCAAAATTAGTGCACTGATGAGGCCACCTCAAAATGTGTTAGAAAGTGAATTGCTTTATGCTTTTAGTGCAAGGTTGGAGCACTGACATGCCTATCTAAAAACTTGTCTAGGAGGTGAGTTGTTTATGCCATGTGTGTAACATTAAAGGGTTAACGTGGTCATCTAAAAATATGGTCAGGAGGTGAGTTGATTTTTGCTATGGACCACTGACAAGGCAACCTGAAAATATGCACAGAATGTGAGTTGCTTTCTCATCTTGATGCAAGATTAAAGCATTGACTGGGGCCACTTTAAAATATGTTCAGAAGGTGATTTACTTTATGCTAATAGTGCAATATTGGAGCACTGATAAGGCCATCAGAAGGTGAGTTGTCTCATCATTGGTGCAAGATTGGAGCACTAATATGACCACCTGCAAATTTATGCAGAAGGTGAGTTGCTTTATGCTCTTGGTGAGAGATTGGACATGGTGGCATCTGAAAATGTGTCCAGGAGGTGAGTTGGTTTTGGCTATGGGTGAAAGATTAGAGTACTGACAAGATAACCTGAAATTTTGTCCAGAATGTGAGTTGCTTTTCCTTCTTGGTGCAAAATTGAAACACTGAGAAGGCCACCTCAAAATGTGTTCAGCAAGTGAATCTCTTTGTTGGCCTTGATGCAGAATTGCAGCACTGACATCCCTGCCTGAAAATTTGTCTAGGAGGTGAGTTGCTTTATGTTATGTGTGCAGCATTAGAGGACTGAAAACACCACTCAAAAATGTTATGTGTCCAGAATGTAAGTTACTAATTACCATTGGCATAAAATTGGAGACATGATAAGTTCACCTTGAAATCCATCCAGCAAGTGAGTTGCTTTTTGTTCTTGGTGCAAATTTGGAGCATTGACAAGGCTATATGAAAATGGGTTCAGCAAGCAAGTCACTTTCTAGTCATGATATACAACTGGAGCACTGATATGGCCTCTAAAACACTGTTCAGGAGGTGAGTTGTGTTATACTATGGGTAATGCAAGCACTGATAAGGTCACCCCAAAATGTGTCCAGCAAGTGAGTTGTTTTCTGCCTGTGGTACAAAATTGGAGCATTGAGAAGCTACTCCAAATTGGGTCCAGATTGTGAGCCTTGTGCTATTAGTGTAGAATTTGAGTGCTGACAACAAGGCCTTCTAAAAATGTGTTCAGGATGTGAGTTGCTTTTCAATCTTTGTGAATAATTGAAGCATTGACAAGGCCACCTGAATATGTGTCTAGCTTGTGAGTTGCTCACTGTCCTAGTGCAAATTACAGCATTGATAAGGCCAATAAAAAATGTATGCAGGAGGTAAGTTGCCTTCAGCCTTTGGTTCAAAAGTAGAACACTAATAAGGCCATGTGACAATGTACCCAGAATGTCAGTTACCTTCTGCCTTTGATACAAGGTGGAAGTATTAACAAGGTCATCTGAAAATATGTGCAGGATGTGAGTTACTATCTACCCTTATTAAATAATCAGAGCACTGAGAAGGCCACCTGAATATGTATCTAGGAGGTGAGTTGTTTTCTGGCCTTGCTTCAAGGTTATATCACTGACATAGCCACTTAAAAATGTGACCAGTATGTGAGTTTCAGTTTGCTTTTTGGATAAAATTGGAGTACTGACTAGATCACCTGAAAATATGTCAGTTTGTGAGTCATTTTCCAGCTTTGGTGCAATATGAGATCACTGACAAAGCTAAAAATATGTTCAGCAAGTAAGTAACTTGTTTGCTTTAGTGCAACAGTGAAGTTCTGCCAAGGCCATCTGAAAATATGTCTAGAGAGTATGTTGCTTCCTGCTTTTGTTGCAAAATTAGAGTTGTGACAAGGCCATCTAATAATTTGGGCAGTTTGTAAGCTGCTTTTTTATCACTGCAAGATTGAAGCACTGACAAGGCTACTTAAAAATGTGTAGCAAGTGAGACACTTTCTTCCCTTCATGTAGAATTGGAACATTGATAAGGCCACCTGAAAATATATCCAGCTTGTGAGTCACTTTCTGGCCTTGGTGCAAGATTAGAGCATTGATATGGGTTTCTTCAAAATGTGTCTAGGAGGTGAATTGCTTTATGTTCTTAAAGCACTGACAAGGCCTCCTAAAAATGTGTGCAGCGAGTGAGTTGTACTCTGTACTTAGTACATGATTGGGGTATTGACAGGTCCACCTAAAAATGTGTTCAGAAAGTGAGTTGCTTTTTGCCTCTTGTGGAAAATAGGAGCACTGACCAGGTCATTGGAACATATTTAGCAAGTGGGGTTGCTTGCTCTTAGTATTGAATTAATATGCTGACAAGTCCCTCTGAAACTATGTCCAGAGAGTGGGTTGCTTTCTGAGCTTGGTACAAGATTAGAGTCCTAACAAGGCAACTTGAATTGTGTCCAGTATGTGAGTTGCTTCCTGCATTTGGTGCAAGAATAAAGAAGTGACAATACCACCTGAAAACATATGCAGGGGGTAAATTTCCTCCTGTCCTTGGTGCATAATTGAAGCACTGACAAAGCTACTTTGAATTTTGTGCAGGTGGTAAGCTTGCTTTTTGCCTGGTGCAAGATTGAAAAATTGACAATACCACCTGAAAATTTGTCCAGCTTGTGAGTTGCCTTCATTTCTTGGGTGTAAAATTAGAGCCAATGTCATGCCATCTGAAAATGTGTCTAGCATGTGAGTTGCTTTTTGTTCTTGGTGTAAAATTGCAGCATTGACGAGATACATGAATGCATGTCCAGCAAGTGAGTTGCTATCTGCCCTTAATGTGAGACCAGAGCACTAAAAGACCCATGAAAATGTGCTCAGAGAGTGAGTTGCTTTTTGCTTTTATTGCAAAACTGGAGCTCTAACAAAATTACCTAAAAATATGTCTAGCAAGTGAGTTGTGTTCTGCTGTTGCAAGATATAGCACTGACACCAAAAATGTGTCTAGCATGTGAGTTGCTTTTTGCTTCTAGTAAATGATTAGAACAATGACAAGGCAACTTAAAAATTGTGTCCAGAATGTCAGTTGCATTCTGTGCTTTATTCAAAATTGAAGGACTAACAAGGCTACTTTAAATATTTCCAGAGAGTGTGTAGTCCTTGTTATATAATTAGACCACTAACTAAGCCACCTAACAATGTATTAAGAATGTAAGTTGCTGTCTAGCAATTGTGTAAAATTAGACAACTGACAAGGCTACTTGAAAACAGGAGGTGAGCTACCTTGTTACCTTACTGGAAAGTTTGAGCACACACAAGGCCAACTGAAAATATGTTCAGCAAGTGAGTTGCCTTCCACCCTTGGTGTCAAATTGCAACACTGACAGTACCATCTGGAAATGTGTTCAGCAAGTGAGTTGCTTTCTGCTCATGGTGTAAGGTTGGAGAATTGACAAACCAACCTAAAAATGTGTCCAGAAGGTGAGTGGCTTTATGCCCTTAGTGCAATATTGGAGCACCATGTATATCTAAAAATGTGTTCAGGAGGTGTGTTGGTTTATGCCATGAGAAGCCCTGACAAGGCAGTCTGACAATTTGTCCAGAATGTGAGTTTCTTTTTGCACCTGGCACAGAATTGAAGCACTGACCAGACTACCTCAAAATGTGTTTAGCAAGTGAGTTAGCTTCTGGCATTGGTGCAAAATTGGAGCATTTAAATGGTCATCTAAAAATGTGTCCAGGTGGTAAGATGTTTTATGCCATGGGTGCAAGATTGAAGCACTAACAAGGTCATCTAAAACATGTCTAGAGTGTGAGTTTTTGCACTTAATGAAAAATTGCATCACTGAGTTAAAAATGTGTCCAGCAAGTGTGTTTCTTTCTGGCCTTTGTGCAAGATTGGAGCACTAAATTGACATCTGAAAATGTGTCCAGAAGGTGAATTTTCTGTGCCATGAGTGCAAGATTAGAACACTGACTAAGGCACCATAAAATTTATCCAGAATGTGAGCTGCCTTGCCTTGCTTGAAACACTGAAGCACTAACAAAGTCATATGAAAATGTTATGTGTCTAGCAAGTGAGTTTTTTCTCTTCTCAGTGCATACTTTGAGCATTCACAAGGTGACATGCAAATGTGTCTAGGAGGTGAATTGCTGGTTGCTCTTGGTGCAAAATTGTAGTACTGACACCAACTGCAAATCTATTTAGAATGTGAGTTGTCTTTTGCACTTGTTGCAAAATTATGCACTGACAAGTTCACTATGTCCAGCAAGTGAGTTGGTTTCTGGTCTATATGCAAGATTAGAGAACTGAAATTGTCATCTGAAAATGTGTCTAAAAGGTGAGTTGTTTTGTGGCATGTGTGCAAGATTGGAGCTCTGACATGGAAACTTATTCAGAATGTGAGTTGCTCTTACTTTAAAATTGCAGCATAGTCAAGGCACCTGACAATGTTATGTGTCCAGGAGGTGAGCTACTTTTGGCCCTTGATGTAAAATTTCAGCACTCATAAGGCCACCTGAACATGTGTTCAGGTTGTGAGTCATCTTTTAGTCATGGTGTAAAGTTGAATAACTGAAAAATTTACCTGAAAATGTTATGTGTCCAGGAGGTGAGTTACCTCTCCCTCATCTCTTGCAAGATTTAAGCACTCACAAATCCACCTTAAAATATGTCCAGGAGGTAACTTGCATTCTGTCTTTAGTGTAAAATTTGAGTGCTGACAACAATATTTGAAAACTTGTCCAGGAGGTGAGTTGCTTTTTGCCCTTAGTAAGCTGTCTAAACCTTGGTCCAGGAGGTGAGTTGTCTTTCACCCTTGGTGCAAGATTGCAAGATTGGAGCATCCACAACCTCATCTGAAAAATTTGGCCAGGAGGTGAATTGCTTTATGTCAGAGGTGCAAGAATGGAGCACTGACCAGACAACTTCATACTATGTTCAGAATGTGAGTTGCCTTTTCCTCTTAAAGTATTGAAAGACTGACACAGCCACCTAAAAATGTGTTTAGCAAGCAAGTCACTTTCTAGCCTTGATGCACAAAGGAAGCACTAACATGGCCACCTGAAAATGTGTCCAGGAGGTAAGTTGTTTTATGCCATTGGTGCAAAATTAGAGCACTGACAAAGCAATCTAAAAATTTGCATAGGAGGTGAGTTTTGTTCTATTCTTTTTCAGCACTGACAAAGCCACATAAAAACTTGTCTAGGAGGTGAGTTGCTTTTTATTCTTTTTGTAAAATCAGAGCACTGACAGGGACACTTGAAAATTTGTCTAGTTTGTGAGTTGCTCTCTGTCCTTAGTGCACAATTAGAGCACTGACAAGGCTGCCTGAAATTTATTCAGCTTGTGAGTTGCCTTTTGCTCTTGGTGCAAAATTCTATCATTGACAAGGCTACATAAAAATCTGTCCAGCTTGTAAGTTCCCTTCTGCCAGTATTACCCAATCACAGCACCAACAAGGCTACATTTAAAATGTGTCCAGGATGTGAGTTGATTTCTGCTTCTGGTATGGAGCACTTACAAAGAAACCTGAAAATGTATCCAGCAAGTGAGTTTCTTTCTCTCTTTATGCAAAATTGGAACACTAATCATTCCACCCAAAAATGTGTACAGCGAGTGAGTTGCTTTCTCCTTTCAGTCCATGATTAAAGCAATAACCATGCTACCTTCAATGCACCAGCTTGTGAATTCTATCTTACCTTTGTGCATTATGATCTTAACATTTTTCTCTCCTCTCTCTTAAGGCATATAATGTATATTATATTGCAAAACTTTTACTGCAAGCCTATCATGTCAGTTATTTTTTCTGTCCTTATCACTGAGTCTAATTTATAGAGTAGGTGCCTTCCTTGAATGCATTTGCTGGTGTGTTTTATTTCTTCTCAATATTTTTTCCTTATAAATTTGAGCAGCACTTGTTCTTTGCATGGAATACTCCTTCTGGCAAGCATCTTCAAACTCAGGCCCATGGTCTCATGCCTTTGAGATTGCCTTCAACCATTATACACAAAATGAAGTGCATAACACAGTTGAGAAGGCTATCCAGGCATTGAAAAATCCATCTCAGAATGTTATTCAGGAAGTGGTAAATCCATCTTGGAATAATACTTGGAATCCATCTCTAAATTCTATCCAGGCATTGAAAAATCCATCTTTGAACACTATTCAGGCATTGCGAAGGCAGTATCGAAAGGCTAGTCAGGCATCAGGAAAATCTCAAACTGCCTTCAACACAAGGCTTTTTAACATTCTTGTTGAGAATCTGCTTTGTATGTTAAATCATACTGATTGTATTTTTCATTTGGACTGATTCCTGCTTTTGTATACCAAGCTCACTCCAATTAGCTTCATACACTCATGCTCAACATTATTCTCCTTTATGCCATCTCTATTACTCTAATTGTACCACTACATTTTCATATCAATAAAATTCCATAATAAACCTTTTAGATCATGGTGTAACAAAGTTACATCACTTATGAGGTCATGTTGCACATAATAAACCAGACTGCTATTGGATTCTCATATGCTGTAAGGTAGACGTCACTATCTTCCAACACTCTCCATGTGACCTTAAAACACCCTCTCATCAATGGCCTTCTACTTCCACACAAATCTCTTTGAACACATTTCAAGCACTAGGATAGATAGTTATGATCCTATAGCACAGATCCCAAATGTCCAAATGAGAGATTTTGCCTCTCTTACAAAGCAGTTATCATCACAAAAAAAGAATATGTTGAATTAGTTTCCAAGTGTTCCTACACAGCCAGAGAAATTGGGTGTCCGAAGGATTGTAGCCGAATTTGCAGAAAATGACGAATATCATTTGCTTATAA
>JABAJS010000123.1:0-29856 GCA_018221635.1 Tephrocybe sp. 10521TJB | reverse complement strand
GCGTGAAGATGAGGCGTGGAGGAGACGGCGAAGTTTTTGAGTTGAAAACGCTCTAGATCCTTCTCGTACCCAAACACCAGCTCTTTATCGGGCGCTTCAGCTCGAGTGTGTTTCCCAGCAATCTTGCAGAAACCTTGATATATGTATTATTTATCCCGTTCAACAGCACTGTTTCGATTTCATCGACACCCAGAAGGCCATTACATGAGTATACATACCCCAAGATGATCCCGGTTCGAATTTGCAGTAACGATAACCTTCTGGCCCGTGCACTCTTTAAACAGAGCGACGATGGTGGAACACCACCGCCTGCTCATTAATATACTCGATCTGCGTTTTTCTGTAATCGTCGGGTATAACCGTCAAGTTCGCACCATTGAGTTGTATGATGACCTCGTTGTTCGAGGTGTATTGATCCCAATGTGGGCCTGTTCAGCGAAACAGGCCGCATTAGCAAAAGGGGAGATGTAGAAAAGGGAGTATAGTGCACGTACGAGAAATACCCTTTCCGTCGTTAGGATCAAGGCTTGTGGCGAACGAGACCCAGTACTCGATCATGAGACTGCTCAGCAAGAGAGACGTGTTGGTCGGGGTGGTCGGAGCCCCATAGACGAACGAGACCTCAGATCCATGCGACACTGCAACACCACAATATTAGCCTACAATCACCGGATTGTCTACATGTACCCACCTCCCAATCCAAGAGCTTCAGTAGCGGGCTGAGGTTCAGTGAATAAATACCCAAAGGTCTTCACTCCAGCCTTTGCCGCGATCTGGTTGAAGTTCCTGCGCTGGGACTGGAAACTCAGGTCGCCCTCTAAGATAAGTATCTAATCAGCGGCGTTTCTACGATGGAAGCGACAAGGATACTGACCGAGCGCCGCGAGCTGTTTATACACAGGGCTCAATCCGAAAGTTTCATTGCCGGTGTTGAAAGGCGACCCGAGGGCGGGAATATTAGGGTACAGCTCCAAGAGCTTGTCTGCGGTGTTATCGAGTGTTTGAACTGATACGATGGGTGGGGTGAAGTTGGCGATAATGAGGGATCGGACTGTTTCGTCTGAGGTGACCGTACGTGGTGTGAACAGGGTTCCTGTGATTCAAGATTTATGAGCACAAATGGATGCGTTACAGAAAGAGAAGATGCCTCACCCTCATCCAAGTTTGTACCCGTAATGAAAGGGATTCGCGCAAATTGCCCCTTTGCGAACAACCTCGACGCGATATCAGGGTATAAACCCCCAGGTCCATCCAGTGTCGGATCGAACGCAAAGAGCTCTGGAGCCTCTGCGAGAGAGGCGAGCAATCCATCAAGAATATCCGTGGAGTTTGCGGCTTGGAGACAGTTGAAGGTATGCCCCGATGTAGCAAGGCTCGCACAGGAAGGCACACCACCAACGAAATTCTGCCAATCGATCTCACGCCGACTGGCAGGGAAACTGAGGGCTGATGCGGGTGAACCTGATTCGAGGATCTAAAGGTAGAACAGGTTAGATCATGTTCGAGGTAAGGAGGGGGAAAGTTAGAGGAACATACAACGCCACGAACGAGCTCAGCTAATGGGGAGTTGAAGAACAGAATCGAGGTCATAATCGCCCCAGCGCTTTCACCGAACGCCGTGACCTATGGGAATACATAAATAATCGCGACTCCAGATCAAAGAGTCGCCTATACACACCTTGGTGTTGTCGCCGCCAAAAGCCCCAATGTTAGCATGGACCCATTCAAGCGCTGCAATTTGATCCCGGATTGCTAAGTTGAGTGCCTTTTCGTCGTCAGCTAAGTACAAGTGGGAATATTAGCACACAAATCAAAATCAGATGGCGCGTAACAGGTCTACCTTCCTGGCCCTGTGGGAACCCTAGAGGTCCGAGGCGATAGTTAAAGTTGACATATATCAAAGGCGTTCCCTGCATCTTCGTAAGTATAGGTCGCTCAGAGGGCGTCAGAAGCATACACGAGCAACACTAGCTTCCACAATCGCGCTTCCGTTGAAAGTGCTCGACCGGCCTGCGATGAAACCACCACCGTACCTGTCAATAAACGAGTGAGATTACGCGAACACACAAGAACAATCCGACATGTGCTCACGTCCAAAATAACTTTTGTGGGGCAATATCAATGATCGTCAATATAGGGATGCAGATGGGTCATGGCAATGGATTTACCACTGGTAGCTTCGCGTTTGAAGTGATACCCGACGGGCGGAAGACGTTGATAGTGAGACAGTCTTCTGACATCGCAGTCGTAGCGAGTCCCTATTCCAAGAACAAAAACTTTCAGATGTGGTGGGACGTGTTCATAAAACATAACATACTGCTTGAAAACATGCCAGGCCAAAGCTGGAGGCATCGAACGGTGACTCATTTTTACCAAGGTCAAGCTTGAGCACGGGGGGTCTGAGGCGAAGGTTTCCAATAGGAGGCTCAGCGAATGGGATGGCTAATTTGACGTGAATAGATAGACGGCTCCTATTATTAAGAGGCAGGACGTACCACCGAAGAAATCCTGCTTAAGTGCAGTAACATCGAGCCCAACCAGTGTTGTCTCTCCTAGCTTGACTTCTGGCGCGGCAAAGGCCAGAGAGACGGAGGTGAAGAGGGCAAGCGACGGCAGCAGCATGCTGTAGTAAAATATGGGCAAGTAACGATTCTATTTCCCCGCGTTTTATAACAGTCGTGTGATCTCTCCTATTGGCTAAATGTAAAAGCGTCGGTTAGGGTCGAGCAACATCCGAAAGTATCAAAGTATCTGATTCAGGAACATGTCAATGGACCAACAATGGACATACGCGTTAGAAAAGTATTACTGTACTTATATTCCACATGCTCGAGATTGGATGCGTGGCCAGGCACCCGTCTGCCACGCAACTGAGCTGAGCCATTAATCCAGAGTACTCTCTGATTTGGCATTTGAGATTCTTGAAGTCTACAATTTGGATCCTCTGCGGTTTACGTTGCTTAAGTCAGAATGCACAGAGTCATAGTAAATTTTTAGACACCAAACTCACGCCTGGGCACGCAAAACGTCCCGCCCGGGGCCCAGTGCAGGGGATGATCCTATGCGCATGAAGGCGCCAATTCAAACTCCGATCCCACGCGAGGGTACAAATAAATACGTTTAAAAAATAAAATACTTTCTTACAATCCGATTCTTGTGGTAGTAATCCGAATCAAAGAATATACATATTATGACAACGCGCAGGGTCTGTCATTTATGTTTATGTTTAATTGAGTCGGAGGATACGGCACCAAGTTTCTCATCAGTCCCAATGTGCCTTTGTGCCTGGTGCTTTTCTTGATACAAAATGTCAAAGAAGGAAGCCGCAAAGGAGTGGTAAGGCAGGCGAAAGTAAAAACATGGGTCCCAGGTCAATACTGACTGTGTTGGATTAGTGCGTTATGTTGTCGTTATGATAATTATATAAATGCTTATGCTCTTTAAACATCAGTATTGTGCCGACGATGATGGAACACCACCGCTTGCTCGTTTATAAACGCAATCTGCTCTTTCCTATAGTCGTCCGGTATAACCGTCAAGTTTGCGCCATTAAGCTGAATGATCACCTCGTTGTTGGAGGTGTATTGATCCCAATGAGGGCCTGTTCAGTGACGCGAATTCCATTAACAAAGGGGAGATCTAAAAGAGAAAGTATAGTGCACGTACGAGAAATACCCTTCCCGTCGTTAGGATCAAGACTTGTGGCGAACGAGACCCAGTACTCAATCATGAGACTGCTCAGCAAGAGCGACGTGTTGGTCGGGGTGGTCGGAGCCCCATAGACGAACGAGACCTCAGATCCATGCGACACTGTGACACAACGATGTTAGTTGACGAGTCGCCGGATGGCCTCCATACACCCACCTCCTAATCCAAAAGCCTCCGTAGCAGGCTGAGGTTCGGTGAACAAGTACCCGAAGGTCTTCACGCCCGCTTTAGCCGCAACTTGGTTAAAGTTCCTGCGCTGGGACTGGAAACTCAGATCACCCTCTGGATATTATTTTCGTCAGGGACGAAAGTGGCGTGAACACGGAGACTCACCAAGCGCTGCAGCCTGCTTATACACAGGGCTCAATCCGAAAGTCTCATTGCCGGTGTTGAAAGGCGACCCGAGGGCGGGAATATTAGGGTACAGCTCCAGGAGTTTGTCTGCAGTGTTATCGAGTGTTTGAACCGATACGATCGGTGGGGTGAAGTTAGCGATAATGAGGGATCGGACTGTTTCGTCTGAGGTGACCGTACGTGGTGTGAACAGGGTTCCTGTGATACAAGATTATGAGCACAAATAGATGCGTTATAGAAAGGGAAAAAGCCTCACCCTCATCCAAGTTTGTACCCGTAATGAAAGGGATTCGCGCAAATTGCCCCTTTGCGAACAACCTCGACGCGATATCAGGGTATAAACCCCCAGGTCCATCTAGCGTCGGATCGAACGCGAAGAGCTCTGGAGCCTCTGCGAGAGAGGCGAGCAACCCATCAAGAATATCTGTGGAGTTTGCGGCCTGGAGACAATTGAAGGTATGACCAGATGTAGCGAGGTGTGCACAGGACGGAACACCGGCGACAAAATTCTGCCAGTCCACTTCACGCCGACTGGCACGGAACGTGAGCGCTGATGCGGGTGAACCTGATTCGAGGATCTAAAAGTAGAACCGTCATCCATGCTGCATACGAGGTGGGGATGACAGGGGGTAAAGGGACATACAACGCCACGAACGAGTTGGGCTAATGGTGAATTGAAAAATAGGATCGAGGTCATGATCGCCCCAGCGCTTTCACCGAACGCCGTGACCTACGGACACATGTAAGTAATCGAATTGCAAATTCAATTCGAGCCGCCCAAACATACCTTCGTGTTGTCGCCGCCAAAAGCCCCAATATTGGAACGGACCCACTCAAGCGCTGCAATCTGGTCCCTGAGCGCTAAATTGAGTGCCTTTTCGTCGTCAGCTGCCAAGTGAGTCTACATATTAGTATGGAAATCAAAAATAGATCACACAAAACAGGCACATACCTTCCTGGCCTTGCGGAAAGCCTAGAGGTCCGAGCCGGTAGTTGAAATTCACATATATCAACGGTGTTCCCTGTAAGTATCGTCGTGAGAAGAGGTCGCTCATGCGAGAGGGAGTGAGAATTAGAAACCTACACGAGCAACGCTATGTGCTACGATCGCGCTTCCATTGAAAGTGCTCGATTCGCCTGCAATGAAACCACCACCGTACCTGTCAGAAAACTATGCAGTGAGATCACGAGAATGAGCATGAGAACAGCTCGACATGTGCTCACGTCCAAAATAACTTTGTATGTGCCAATGAGAATGTGTTCTTCATAATAGGGATGTAGATGAGTCAGGCATGTACTCACCACCGGTAGTTTCGCGTTGGGAGTTGTACCCGAGGGGCGGAAGACATTGATCGTGAGACAGTCTTCCGATATCGCGCTCGTAGGAAGTCCCTATATCCAAAGAATGGGATTAGACAAGACACGCTCAAAGAGCAGTACATACTGCTTGGAGACATGCTGGGCCAAAGTTGGAGGCGTCGAACGGTGACGCATTTTCCCCAAGGTCAAGCTTGAGCACGGTGGGTCTGAGACGTAGCTTGCCAATAGGGGGTTCAGCGAATGGGATGGCTGAACTTGATCAGATAGATATACTCCTGTTACTAGGAGGTGTGAAGTACGTACCACCGAAAAAATCCTGCTTAAGCCCAGTGACATCGCGCCCTACGAGCGTTGTCTTTCCTAGCTTGACCTCCGGCGCAGCGAAGGCTAGGGAGACGGAGGTAGACAGCACAAACAATGTGAACAGCATGCTAACAGGGTATGCAGCAGTGCCGATTCTACTTCTCCGCTCCATGTTTTGCTTTATAACAGTATGTTCAAAACCTGTGATCGTCTCCCAATGACTAAAATCACTGCCAAGGCCCAAACGTCGTGTATGAGCTGCCATAAGGAGACGTTGACGAGATATCGAAAGTCAAAGTCTCCGAGTCAGGAACAATTGATCTGCACGTTTGTGAGAAAGTCAGCAGTTGTTTAGGAAGGTCATTATTTCACTCACACATGACAATTGGATGCGTTGAGCAGTAACGCGTCGGAAACCTAATGAAATGACAATAGGGGCCTTTAGAACTGAATGATCAACCTAGGTAGCAGAGGCCGTTCGACAGAATACAAATAACTTCATTGCCAGTGACGCAGGGTTTCAACTTTGAAGATCAATTACAAGTGCATCGCATCCTGCCGTGTGAAGATGCAAGGTTAGTAAGCCCTAAAGTATTTGAAGTACCATGAGAGGGTGTTGATGAACACAATAACAAGGACACACCGGATTCAGACGAAACCATCGCGGAGGGAAAAATAGCATCTGGCGACGATCCAGAGATCAACACCCGACGAATCCAACAATAAATTGCTTTCACCTTAGATGTGCCGGCATAGCTGTCGAGCCCATAGCCCTTCCTTGTGATCACGGACTGTCATCTGCCCTCTTCGTCATCCCGGAACAATGTTTCGACCCGCGCCGTCTTTCCCTCCCTCACGTCGTCTTGTGTAGCTAGTATTGTGCTGGGTCCAGCTTGGCTTGGGCTTTGTCTAAGGCTTTGAGAATGCGTATGAACCTTGTTGTGCACGCGTCCAGGGCTTGTGCCCCTCATAAGGATAAACAAAGCCCGCCTATGCTCATCATAAACGTAGGCATCGTCCGAATCAAGGCCCTCCACGATAACCATGCGGCCACGGAGGAAAATCTGCGTTTCAAGCGCCTTAATATCCAGAAGGTCGGTAGAGCCGGAGCCGGAGAAACTTTTGTTCCCCCACTCGAACACAAGAGCACCCGCATTCAGCTCACACTTGAACTTGCGAGGGACACTAGCGGTTTTGGTAGGATAAGGGCGAACGACGGCGGGAAAGATACGTGCGCCATTGTCGAATGATGGTGCACTTTGGTCGTAGTACAGGAGGGGAGGGGGCAGTGCGCGTCTACGACTGAGCCAGGAGAAGTTTTCGCCATTCCAGTCATCTCCCGCAACACTACGCCTTCATCGCGGTTTTATCCCACCCCCAAACGTCGTGCAAGTCCCATATAAACTTCCCACCTCTGAACGCCAGGCGAATTTTCCATTAGGGTTAAGAATAGCCGAGGTGTGACGCGTAGGCATTATTGGGAATGAGCGGTGTCCAGCACCAGTTGAAAAGATTCGAAACTGGTTGCTGTAACGATGGAAAATGGACATGGAAAACAGAAAGGGTGGGGACGAGGACGTATGGGAGTATGAGAGAAGGTCGGTATTATAGTCGAAAGAGTGGAATACTTGTAGCTCTACGTATCCTCATTGGACATCTGGAGAGAAAAGGCTCTATATCAGCTCATGAATGAAGCGACTAAAGCAATACACGCACCTCAAATTTCAAAGCCCAAAACACCATCCAAATCCCCAACGGTCCGTGCGCAGCGAGAAGCTCCGTCATGGCCCAATACGCGTTCTGTCCTTTTCTTCTGCAATGTGGGTGGAGAACATAGTCGG
Organism: Tephrocybe sp. 10521TJB; assembly: GCA_018221635.1. Classification (NCBI taxonomy): domain Eukaryota; kingdom Fungi; phylum Basidiomycota; class Agaricomycetes; order Agaricales; family Lyophyllaceae; genus Tephrocybe; species Tephrocybe sp. 10521TJB. Next base: position 22,330 of record JABAJS010000123.1, on the reverse strand, counting down.
GCCTGCGATGGCAGGGTCGAATTATTTGGCTGGGGCATGGAGGGCACGTCGTCGAAGCTTGAAGCTCATGGCAGTTTTTTTTCTAGGACAGAGCTAGACAACTTGACTGGTGATCTTCGGAGATGTGCGCAAAGATTATAAAATAGATAAAATAATCGACTTGAAGGCACCAGCCCTCATCGTGTGACGGCCCGCATGATAACGCTATTGTAAGTACCATGAGAGGATGCTTATGACCCCGATGATCGACCCCCGATAACAAGGACACCGGATTCAGACGAAACCGGGCAAAATAACATCTAGCGCGACGATCCAGAGAACGACATCCGACAACGAATTGCTCTCACTTTCGATGCGCAAGACGTAGACGTAGCAGTCGATGATACACGGAGTTCATACCCCTTCATTATGATCGCGGACTGCCATCTTCCTTCGTTTCGCCCCCCTCACATCATCACATGTAACTAGTACGCTTCATTAGTACGCTTCGATAACTTGAATAACTGTAATGGAGAGCGAAAAGTGGCAGTTGGGAAAGATGAATTATGTTAAGATGTACTATGTAGAAGGTGGCAGATTGTTAGTAAGTAGTGGCAGAAACTCGTAGCGACATATGGCAATGGTATTCCGCTTCCCGGGTCTCCTATTCCTCATCAACCTCAAATCACAAAAGCGTCTTGCATCGCTCTTGAAGGGAAAGGGTTTTATTCAGGCGCATGCTGTACAACGACGGATGGGAGGGAGGCAAGATCGGGGTCATACTTATCACGGTGGCTGACATAGTTTGTGGATGTTCAGCGCCATCAGGCCTGAAGGAAATACAGTTTGTTGATATATTGTCAGACCATTATTACAAATCTTATGATTTCTACTTTAGGCAGGCGAGGCGGCCACTGGCAAGCGCGTTATGCAAACACGGGGTATAATCTCGGAACTCCAGATATTTTATGTGAGGAAACGAAATGAAAAATGATGAGAGCGAAAAGGAGGGAAGATCATGAGAGTGAGAGAGCTTGTGGAATCCGAGCAGAAGGCCAATCAATACACAGTCCGTCGTACATGAAATGCAAACAGGAATGTCTAAGATCTGTAAGTAATGAACGAATGATAAGTAATGGAATATATGGAGAGATTTATAAGTAGGTGGGGTGTGATCAAGTAAGAATCGGATGGTGAGTAAGTTAGATGAGTAAGGTGCGAGCTCGTCATGATGAGCGATTACCGGGTCGGGAACCGGATTTGGATTCGTGAACGAGACGATCCTGACGCCACTATGATACACTCCTCCTGCGGACATGTTGGTTTCTCTTCTGGGTTTGTTGGGTCGTAGCCTTCCGGATCGTGGTCTAACGCATCGTGGTCTAACGGGTGTTCCTCCTCATAGAAGTCGTAGCATGTCCCATTGTAGTATTCAGTCAACGGGTACTATCATACAAACAAGCCTTCATGAGCGACATCAAAATAAAAGAGAAGACAACCCCAATACTCACATTCCAATCGCAGAGGAGATACCCAGTATCACAGCAGTCGATGTACATGCTGCAGGGCTCATCATGACCCGGACAGGTGTCAGTGGTGCTGCGCTCGTTAAAGGGAACAGCGAATGCTCCAATGGTAGTAACGTAGTAATAAAGGATTGCGCAGATAAGGGGCATGGAGGTGAGCATGTGCATCGTGATTATTTGGGTGTATATGAAGGCTTGATCTGCCAAAATGTGGGTACGAAATGAGTGGATCCCCCCACCCCACCCCAGGCTTTATAGACGAGGTTATGAGGTGATAGGTTTCCCTCACCCCGCTCACCCCGGTAAGACAAAAATATCTATTAAGGCAAAACGGATGCAATAACTAACCCTGCAACAACTTTGTGCCTAGTAGACTTTTGACGCGAACTAGGAAAGCCGCAGGGATAAATTAATTTGTCATTTCTATGTTTGTTTTGACACTCTTAACGGGCTCAGAATGTAAATCCAAACGAGTCGAAAGGTCTGTCCGAGTCTAACTAAATTGGTGGCAACTGGAACGGCGCGGAGTTCTCTGTGGTATCCTTTTGAAATTTCTTTAGTATCCGTTGGCGGCCGTGATGGTGTGCAGATACTGGTAGCCAATTTCCAACAAATTCGTGGCACTGGGATGGCGCGGAGTTCTTTGTGGCACCATTAACTATCAGAGCTCAAAGGAAAGTTTCAGGGTACTGACATTATTTGTTGAGACAAAGACAGACTAAGAGAGCCGCAGGGAGAAATTAACTAGTCATTTCTGTATTTGTTTGAATCACGCAGTTTTGACACTCTTAATGGACTCGAAGTGCAAATTCGAACAAGTTGAATGGTCCATCCAAGTCACCTGTTGTGCCCACATCTCTGCCAGATGACATGCTTCTAGCTCTTCTGTCATTTCGTCATCCATTAAGTGATACAAGAGCGAACGTAAGTACTAGTACAGTGATGGTTTGAAAAAAGCTTACTGAAGTCAGTCGTCCATAGTAGGCACAATATGATTGTATTTGGATTGTATTTGTATATTTACGTGAGACCGCGCCACACTGAAGCTTTCTTCCTTCCTAAACGGGTTGGAGCGCCTTGATCTCATCGCAGACTACTGTTAGCCAATTTCCAATAAATTGGTGACAACTGGAACGGTGCAGGGTTGTCTGTAGCATCTTTTGAAATTTCTTTAGGATCATTGATCAATTCTCTGTTGGCGGCCGCGATCATGGTGTGCAGATTCTTACCACTTGTGTCAAGGATATTGCTGAGGGAAAAATTCTTACTTTGTGTTCACTTAAATTAACGAAATTATTTACAATTTATTCTGATTCCAAGTTATCTAGGTAAGTTTATGGTGACATAAAAGGTATTTCGAGCGTTTTGAGATCACTCGAGGCGTTGTTTTCCCTAATTGGTAATAAGCCGCGGCCTAAGCCTGAGCCGTGGCAGGCTTAGGCCAGGTTTGGGCTCACGGCTCGGGCTTATATTTTGACAAGCCTGAGCCTATCAAAGCCGAGCCTAAGCCTGGGCTTTGAGGCCGAGCCGGGCCCAGCACATCACTACACTTAATTACGCAGATTCGGTACTTTTACTGGTAAAGTTTCATCCAATGGCTCTTCTGATGCGAAATGCAATGTCAGCGACGGACGGATTGCTAATTGTTCCGCCAGGGTGGGTAAAATACCATGTGTCTTGAGAAACAGCAAAAGAGCATCTACTTACTACTACTATCATCGGAGAACAAGACCTTCAATGCGATGAGTGCTGAGTGGGAATGAAATAAGGGAAAACAAACACGGCAGCTTTTGATGAAGTGTACGTTTATCAATCAAGTTGAATGTTATGTCCAACTGTTCAGTGCCTGTATCTCTGCATGACGTATTTCTGGCTATTCAAGTGATGAGACAAATCTTTGAAGCTAGATACCAAAGCCGCAATGATTCTAAAACAAGAAGTTGTTTTTGACAAAGAAAGGTTAGCATAGGGAGGAAGGCCGCCGTGATCTAAGCACACGTCTTGGTTCTTCGACAAGAAATTTCTGGTTGCGAAAGATGTACGTGATCCCCTCAGATAGTCCACGTGATAAGGTGGTACTCCATCAATGATGCTAAGAAATCCTTCTCGTTCTAATGCAAAAAAGTTTAGCAAGGCTAGACAGCAAACAATCAATTACTTGGTATTTAGAATGCTTAGTCTAAGCGTCGAGGCGAGTTTTCGGGACACAATGCAATTCTCAAAATTATTCAATATTCGGCTCCTACAGTACAATTAATTTCGGAATATCAAGTACTGGTGTGGCGTATCTGTCGCCCAATTTCCCACATAACTCAGCATACACTCAGGTACAGTAGCCGAATGCATCTTATTAACGATTGACTAACCTGTCAAGGTCCATAACCCACAAGAAGCACAAAGAGCGAAAAAGTACTTCAAGGCTGTTCAGGAAATAATCAGTTACTTGGTACTCAGAATACTCAAGCCTAAGCGGCGAGGTGAGGTTGCGGGACAGCAATTTCAACCAAATGAAATTCTCAAAATTCTTCAGGATTCCCTATGCGACGATTAAAATTCAGAATGTCAGTGGTGTATCTGTCGCCTAATTTCTCGGATGTCATCATGTCAAACATAAATCCAGTAGCCGAATGCATCTAATGAACGCTTGACTGATCCATCAAGGTCAACCACAATAGCGACAATGCCAATGATCAAACCCATTAACGTGAAGATGGGTGAACCAAAGCCAGGCCAGAAGCTATTTATCCTAAATATAGGAGTAAGGGGAGGATAGAGCGACGCCAAGACCTCGTGCATGCATCCAGGGCTTGTATCTCTCACAACGATGAACAAAGTCTGCCTCTGCTCATCGTAAATGTAGGCATTCACGTGCACCGTTGTGAAGTGATGGCACGCATTGATCATGTACGGGAGAGAAAGGGAGCAGCAGTGTGCGCCTGCGACTGAACCAGGAGAAGTCCTCGCCATTCCAGTCATGTCCCAAAACGTCTGTGTTAAACAGATTGTATGTCGAGAGGCTGTGTATAGAATAGCTCAGGAAGATGACAGTTCGAAAGGAAAGCAGGAGGACGAAGGTGAATCCTATGAGAGAACGCTCAAGTCCAGTGATCATAGTATCTCCATCATTCGCGTTTTCCAGATGAAATTCTCCGCCAAGAACGCTTCCTTCTTGCTGCACGAAGACTACTACATCAATTGACACGTCAAGCCCAAAAGATGCAGTACGTACTTCATGTCCATTGGCTCTGATGCCTCGAGATCGAAGCCTGCAAGCTCGAGTGTCCATGCAGGTGTGCATGAGCCACTGAAATAGCACGACCATACGTCCTGATGGATGGAGACAAATGCCGTGAGACCGTATTCAGGGAGTAAGGAGAGGAGTTTGCGGATATAAGCCAGGACTTCAAGATCGTATATTCCTCTATAAATGCTTTAGCGAATCCTCTAGGAGAAATAAGAGAACATACGGCCCAGCGCACTCTATTGCTCCCCATGTTACCAGAGAACGGGCTAGAGTTTATGATGAGATAGAAACCCTGATGAGAGTTAAAAAATACGCACTAAGGGTAAGACCACAGTGACGAAGATGCGAAAAGTGCTCAGGGTCTTCTTCTAGTGGAAAAGGACGCCCAACAAACGTGACGGATTCAGTGTCAGCAGGGAACGTGTCACGGTTATCCTCCGACGGGTTACAAGTATAGAAGTCAACCGTGGAGCCTTAACAACAGAAAACAGAAGAAGAATATGCACGTCTTTGTGCATCCCGCCAAATCGACTCCTCACAACGCAGGTGTGTAAATAGTGCGCCCAATCCTCGTAGAGGCCAGTCATGCACGTTAATCGATCTTGCCAAAGCCCTCATTAACCACGAAGTCTCCATACATATGGTGCATCTCCATGTACTCCTGGTGCTTCTGCAGCTTATCGATGCCTTTCTGTGTAAAGGACATGAGAAGTATGTACACCACGACGCATATCACGGCGTTATACTCAGCCTCCATCATATCCTGTAATCGCCGTTTCTGTACATGTTTATTTCCTTCACCCTCTTTTTGGGCAAACTTTGTTGGGTCTGGAGGCAGTTATGGATTAAGAGATTTCTGTACAAGTATACAGGCTGATTTTGATGGTGGACGCCTTCAATTCAGAGCTTCAGGATAGGACTGTCGAGATCTTCTGGTACGCGGACAGATTCACACCATTGAGCACCGAGCTAATGTCCCCTAGCTAGATACGACATAAGTGCTTGCACACTTGAACACATGTCAACTTTATACTTGAAGAGGAAAGCTGGCACACCAGGTTGTTTGAGACTATAAATGCGGAGGCGAAGGAGTCTGGCACAGGCAAGGTGAACGACAGGTGCTGTTGGAAATGTTCAAAAGATGATCTAATCTTATCTTTGCTTGTGACGACTTGGATCAGCCTACTGCACTGTCATGTCATCACCGTCCTCGACACCGTGCTTGCAGCGTGCAGCCACATCGACGCCGCTGATACTTCCCGGAGTCTGCAGCTGGTCACTCTCCCACACCAGGCTCACAACTGTCCGCTCCCTAGTGACACATCTCCGTCCGCAGGGGCCTAGCTCGTTCCAAAAACACCATGGCCGTGTCACAGCAAGACCCCACTCTCTCCCACGCCCCCAGCGACTTTTTTTATACATGGTTGTTGTAGTGGCATATCAACTTGGCGCATCTTCGGATCCGGAATCTGGCCTCTGGCTATTCAATGACCGCTCACTGTTAATTTCTACGCACAAATGAATCCCAATGTTCTACTATCTGTTGGTCTTTAAGTACAAACTTGCATCACCCTGATTTTTTAGCTGAGTTCCTCGACTTTCCTGCTTATTACCGTTTCCTACTCCGCGTCTCATGGTTCAATGGCTTTTTCTCCCTTTTATCCTCTTGAATTCCATCATGAGCACGCTGTCGACGCCAATTCTCCAGCCAGGCGCTCGGATACATAGGACTTCTGGTAAAAATGGAGGAATTAGAGCAGGCCAGATAAGACTTTGCTGCCGCCAAGGCCACTAGCATGAACTTAGACGAGGTGGCATAGTTGAGCGGCAAACAAGCCTTGTCCGTAAGCCACTTCTTCTCGGGCCCCCTAATCCTCTCTAACATTTCCCCAGAAATACGGCGCCTCCTTCCCTGCCTTTTCACACCCAGGGAACAACCTATGGCCTCTCGAACTCGTCACTCAGCTATTCAAGTTAGCCCAGAACCTCAATCCCAAGCTTAAGCTTCACACGAACACGCCCGTAAGTGCAATGTCGCCACTATCATCATCCTCAGACTCGCGCCGCTGGGCCCTATCAACACCTCGCGGAGACGTACAATACTCCTACGTCCCCCACACAACAAACGCGTACACCAGTTATCTGCTTCCGCACATGCTTGGCCTGAACGCGATCGTGCCAAAGCGTGGGCAGGTCATTGCCATCCGCGCCGCAGCGCCTGCTTCGATAATCACCAAGGCGTCCTGGAGTGGGAACCGGGGACTCGAGTATTGGTTCCCTCGGCCCGTCGAAAATCCACATCAGGATTACCCTCTTATCATTTTGGGGGGTGGACGTAATGCTGCTGGGCCAAAGTTTGAGACTTATGTGACGGATGATTCGGTCATCAATAATGTTGTAGGGAAGGCGGAATTCCCTTCCCGACATATTTCCCAGGAGATACGAGAAGGATCGTGAACCTGAGATGGAATGGGTGGGGTACCTTGCATCCTTGTTCAAAATAATGCTGACTGATTTTCTCAGACTGGAATTATGGGCTACACAAAGATCGGCGATCCCTTCGTACGTCAATGTGTCATGGTTTTTCAAACCTAATTCTCTGCCTCTAACCTGTGTGTATATCTAGGTTGGGCCTGTCATCGACCCCAGTGCCTCCGATCGCGACAAGTTCAAAGGCCAGTACATATCCGCAGGATATACTGGCCATGGAGTGCTACGTGCATTTTCATGGTGTGCATCCTTTTTGTCGTCTTCTTGGCCTGATGTTTAACTGTTTCCATGGCAGAAGTAGTTGCTGGAATGATCTAAATGGAGGTGTGCCCTATGCCTTCCAGTCCCAAATTCTACTCATTCTTTCTGGATTAATACCTCTGGAGCAAATCCACCAGTGGGCACTTGCGACTGAACCAGTAGAAGTTCTCACCGTTCCAATCATCTCCCAAAACGTCTGTGTTGGATGGTTTGTATGTAAAGGCAAATGAAAGGGAGGTAAATGGGCCGCTTACAAGTGGCGATTGTCTCGCGATCCTCATCCATAAATGGATTTCCTGTCTGTAGTAGATCGTTCTGGAAGGCGTAGAGACACCACAAAGATTCCTCGTACAGCTTCTCGCACTCGTCCGGGCTAGTAGCCTGATCTAGTAGCTCCTTCTGTGCGGCAGTACGGCTCTGGATGAGAGAACAATCAGGAACGGAATACATGAATGCATGTAGATACTAGAAAGACATACAAGGACGAGAGCACGATCATACACTAGCTGATCAAGCCGGCTCTTGGGACCATCATACTGAACGGGCAGCAAAGTCTTCACCAGCGCCGCCCGGTCATTACACTTAATGAAATGGTCTTTGAACCACGAAAGCGCTGTACATATGCCCAGATATCAGAAACATGATCCAGAAAAAGAGACGAAACTTATCATCGTCAAAGCCCTCACTAACCACGAAGTCTCCATCCGGATGGCGCATATTCATGTGCTCCTGGTGCTTCCGCAGCTTATCGATGCCCTTCTGCGAGAAGGACATAAGAAGCACGTACACCGCGACGCATGTCACGGCGTTATACTCCGCCTGCATATCCTGTAATTGCCGCCTCCGTGCGTGTTTATCTCCTTCACCATCCCTCTAGGCAAACTTCGTTGGGTCCGGAAGCAGCACTAGATAACAGGGAAGCCAATGATCAGCAAGAATAACAAACTGAACGAACCATACTCACTTCACGACACAGCCTTGACATGCTCGTACATCTCATCCGCCCCAGTGCGTGAGTACATCCGTCTTCTGCGCGAGCTCCTCTAGTGCGGCGAGAAACTCATCATCCATGGGATCGCGCTCACCCTGTGGAGGTAGAGTGATTATGGGTACCCGCTTCGGCAAGGACGAGGCACTGCTGTAGTGTGGAAGTGGTGGCGGGGGGAAAGTGATGTTAGTCGGAGTGATGTTGATGTTAGTGTTGACCTTGGGAAGTACTGGTGGTGGAGAACCAGTTGTGAGTGGGTATTCGTGTGGGGAAAAGTCGTCCGTGGGCATTAATCTCTGTGTTTCCAAGTCAATAGAGGTCCAAGATAGATAGGAGTAGATAAAACAGACCGTCAACAGCGCGGTTGAATTCCAGAACATACTCACAGCAAAGCATGTCATCCTCTTCTGTTTTTCCAAGGGTGAACTAACCCGGCGGGTTGGACGGCAACAAGGGCCTCTGTTCCGTCTCTAAAGGGGCAACAAACTTCTCAGTTAACGTCATATCACGATAGACCCTTGTTCACTGCCAACAGACTACCGAGCTCCGCATAATTCTGTAAGTATGATTTAGATGAATACGTGTTGGCAATGATGACGTCGTGTGTCGGAGTGTCGAATTAAGGAAGTCAGATAATAGTCACCTGGCACATGAGACAGAGCCTGTCACTCTTCACAGTATATCCACTAGTACATACATGTTCAGCTTACAGGCCAGCAGACTTCGTCACTAGTCAAATGATATATTTCAGTGCCATCACATCAATTAGCAGTTGAACGGCCACTCTCGGCATTACAGGTGAAATGCCAAGGATCGCAGGAAGGCCAAACCACAACGATATGAGCACTAAACCAATTTCAGAAACAATTGGAAAGCCAAGAATATTTCTGCAATCGACTGCTGCCATATGGATGAGACCCTTCCCACTTCCAAGCAAAAAATCAAAGTAGGCTGACCAGAAGGATACCTCGTGTTGGATTAATAGAGGGAAATAGGATGTTTAATTGAGTTGGAGGATACGGCACCAAGTTTCTCATCAGTACCAATGTGCCTTTGTGCCCGGTGCTTTTCTTGATAGGAAGCCGCAAAGGAGTGGTAAGCAGGCGGAAGTAAAACATGGGTCTCAGGTCAATACTGACTGTATTAGATTAGTGTGTTATGTTATCGTTGTGATAATTATATAAATGCTTATGCTCTTTAAACATCAATATCGTGTCGACGATGATGGAACACCACGTCAAAAGAGTGGAATGATTGTAGTTCTACGTATCCTCATTGGAAGAGAAAAGGCTATCAGCTCACTAATGAAGCGACTAAAGCAATACATGCACCTCATTTTCGCGTCTTGGATAAAGAAAATTGCTATGGCACTGGCCTTCAAAGCTTCAAGGTTCGACGACGACGTACTATGACCCAGTCCGTAAACAATACGACCTTGGCTTTGAGTAAAGTGGTTACATAAAAGAAGAGCTAGAACGTCGGACTAGGAGATTTCTGTACGAATTCCGACAGCGGGTACCTTTGATTCGAAGCTTCAAGATTGGTTGTAAACACGAGCGCTTTTGCGACTCACGAGATCAGATATGCGCGAGTAAATAGATTACGTAAACAAGACATCACGGAATCTAATCTAATCGTGATTCACACATTTCTTCGACTTGGACACACGATGTACTTGGTCGTTTCATAATTGACATAAATCAACCGTTCTCTTGAACATCTGGAGGCTTCTGCCAACATTATACTGGCACATAAAAGCTCCCACACTCCATGTTATCCGAGAGCCCGGGTATGGAGGCAAATGGCGACACATGTTGGTTTGGAATGGGCAAAGTGAACCACAAGTAAATGGCCATGGTGTGCCATCGGAGATTGATGCTGAGCCCACATCAAGGCCTTTCCGACTCTAGTCAGTACTTCCGTCAGCATCACATCCAGTCCTTCGCTCAACCCATTCTTAGACGCCCGACAGACACAGAGTCCACCTCCCAGCTCCGCATCGGAGTTTTTATTCTTATTAGGACGGGACTCATGAAGAAGCTTTTGGAGATCATGACTGCACTTTGTAGGTATAGTCCATCTGCGTCTGAAGAGACCACACGCGTCACCAGTGCGTTCCTCCAACATCTTGTCCTCTCAAAAAATGTCGCTCAACCCATTCTTAGGATTGACAAACACCCACGTCACTTCCATATAATACACACCTAAAGCTTAAATGCATACTCCCTCCACCTTCCTCCAAATGAGAACAGGCGAACCAATTTGTCAATATCGATATCGATCCGCGCGCTCGGCACTTTCAAACACACGAGACTAGTAATGGGACTGCGACGCCGAGGTCTCCTTGTCTCCTGCCTTCTTTTACCCACTTGCACTCCCAGTCGCCACCACGCCGCAACGCAGATCGCCGAATAGTCTGTTCGCGCAGCTGGTGCGAGCGCCGAGGCTGTGGCTGCATACGGAGAGTTTTGGGGCTCTGTAAGGTGGGAGTGAGGGAGTGGTGGTGTGATAGGGTCGTGGTGGTTCTTGGTTATGGGTATGCCAGTGCGATGATGGACCACAGGTCGAGATGCTGGTACTTGCACTAAAGGCGAGATGGGCAAAGGAAAACTCGACCCAAGCATGACATATATGTTATCACTTTTACAAGTGCGTTCCTCTTGCCCTCTTGAAAGACCATCACTCAATTCATTCATAGGCGCCCGACATTTCCAACTTCCGCCACCCACTCTTTCCCCACTCAAGAGCCAGAACTGACTACTTCTCCGCACAAAGGAGCCACGAGCTTCAGGAACGACTGAAAACTGCATCGTATTGTAACTGGTATGATATCGCAGATTCTATCTCCCTCGGAATACTTTCCGTGACGATGTTCGGAAACTCGAAAATCAAAATATAATTCAATGTACGTACACGAATATGCAAGCGTCCGATCGACCCAAGTCTACAGGTTGATCATGGTGCTTGAAGCTTTGGAGGCTCGAATGATTTTCCTGATGAATTCACGCTCGCATTCGAGAGTGCGACTTTGTCTGCCGAGGGTGCGCAAAAGAAGAAACGATTTCGGCGGACCCAACAGGACTTCACCTTGGTGCTGGGCCCTATCTGCTACTCTACAGTCACCACCTGTTTGACGAAGCTGATCGATCGTCGATCGTAATCTAGAATCCTGAGGCCTGAGTCCCTGAGTCGAACTGACGGGGCTTTCAGCCAGGCAACAAATATAGGCGGCGTCCATGTACGGATTTATGATCACGACGTTCCAGCTTGCTCGAGTCAGGTACCAGGTATCTCCTCCGTCCACAAGACATTTTCATTGATTCTGATTGAAGCTCATCTACACCCCCAACAGTTAAACTCGCGGAGACTTGCAATGAGGGACAAGATCGTGGTGAGCTACATATATGTATCATATACGGCATACATTTAATGACACGTGTACGTAAAGCAATGCATATACAAAATTCCAACTATACAGAGTCAGACTACTTACAAAATACTACACAAGTGGCAATTTGATCAAGCGTTAATTGATATCCCTCCATGCATTGCCTTCGAATCTGATCGTTTTATCACTGACTTTGGTCAGGTCGATCTCGTAGGGTGGCGTCGTGGTGTTGTCGACGATGGCACCTGTTTCCACATCCCTCCTCCAGGAGACACCGAATTTCTTCAGTGGAAGAAGAGTACTGCTCGCATAGAGAGGGTTCTTGGCCGAGACGTAGATGGCAGTGTTCTTCTCGGTTACGGGGTCATAGTTATTGACCCCGACGTTGGCCTGATCCTTCCATTCGTTAACGACAACAAAAGGCTGTCCGGATGCGGCGACGCCTTGGACTTGGGTGGCCCCGTACTTGTCGAACCGGGCGGTCTGGCCGCCTTGAATGCCGTAGCTGCTAGTACCAGCTGTGACCACCACACCAGGCTATACATTTGCATGCGTCAGGCATCGGCATTGTCAACGACAGCGCAACCGTACTTACATTGTCAGCTACCTGAGTTTGGAACACTTGGTACTGCTCCGTCCAAGAAATGTTCTCGAATGGGCTAGGCACATCGATAACAACAAAGGCGACATTTCCTTTGATTTCCTGGGTGCCGCTCTTTACATTCCTAGTGATGCATAGACTGAAGCCGTTGTCGATCATCTTCTTTAGGTCTCCGGCGTCGATCTGGATGTGAAGCCCAATTTGATCAAAAGACTGATACATATTGGCAATCTAAAGCAAGAAATGAGTGGGTGCAAGGTAAGACAAGCAACAACACGTACACTGCTGAAGTTTGGCTGAAGGTGAATTTCAAATGTGGGATTTGTTATTTGATACGAGGCTCAGAACACGGTCGCTTTTATAGCTTTCTTGACTACCTTGGATGGCAATCGGTGCGGGGTCTTATTCGAAGTCTCTGAGTCGAGTCGGCCTGGCTCAATTCAACGTTCCTCAAAAGGATTGAACTTCAATTGGACGTTCCTCGAAAGGATTAGACTCGAGATTACGTCCACGGGTTTGGGTCCGGTGAAATTCTATTGCCTAGACTAACACATCACAATAGAACAAATATCTGTGGTCATACGTTAACCATGGAATCTAGAAAACTGGAAGCACTCGTTTGGATCTGAAGAATTCAATCGTTAACATTCGTTTTACCTGTCTATTTGGAGCCCGGCAGTTTTCATCACTATCCAGTCCCATTGCCAGCGTTGGCAACACTGCCTCAAGTCAAATGTGTCTCCGTGCGTATGTTTATTTAAATGCCTTTCTGCAGCCTGCCGAATGCTTAATTTATTATTATCTTGTAGCGTCTCCCCGCCCCTTGTTCAGAAAGGACCAGCCTCGAAGTTACCTTTACACCTCACACTATTACATATTTAGATCCGACAGAGACAACATTGGAGCTTAGTGTTTACTGTCACCGACAGCGACAGGCGGTATGTAAACTTCTGAGCACGGATACGTCTGCCTTTACTCTCACATTGGAGGCAACGTATATTCAATTCAAACCCATCTAAGTTGACACCTTCAGGAATCCTCATCCGTGTCACGACGCCACCAAATCAATGTGAACGCCCTTCTGGAACAACGCAGCCAAAGGTCAGCGGATAGTTACAGAGAAGCAACGCGCCTCGTGTGAAATGGCAGGCACTCATCTCTTCTTCAGGTTCTTCTTTGGTTGGCTATGTGAATAGTCAATGAAGGAAAAACGAAAATAGCTGGTCATAGTTGGCCGTCTAATTGCGTCAGGAGAGGAACTACCTGCCATTTACAGGCTCGGCGGTTTTTTGACGCCTGAGGATCCAAACCGGCAAGTCCGTTCAAAGCTCTGGTAGTAACCGCGCAAAAATGGAACAAGCTCCCAGAATAGCTTGCCGTCAAATTGCGCCTGAAATTTAGATACTATGCCATCCACAGGTTCGTCGGACAATCCTCTGACTCCACCTGAGGACCTGAATCTGACTGATATAACAAGACTGATGTATCCGATCACTGCGACCATGCTGTAATCCAGTTACCTAAATGCGCCCGTCTTCTTGTAACGAGCGTTGACGCGCTGGCAGTGTTACTGAATAGTGATGGAACAACAGCGAACCGTAAGAAAGAAGATGTTGATGCTAGTGTTTGCATTTTGCCGGGCTCACCGGATCCCAAATTAAATTTGCTCCAACCCTGGAGTTCCACTCTTCTATGTAGATTATATTGCCAACGTATGAGTGCAGACATTTTGTTCTATTCCAATACAGGACTCTAGGCAATATCGTATTACCGGGCCCAAATCCGTAAGTACTAGCTGGGGACGTTGAGCCAATTCCATCAAGATTGGTGCTTTTTGCACACTGCGAAATGGCGATTTACTAATTTCCACCCAAGCTTCTAGTCAAGAAAACAATCAAATAACAGCCCAGCCCACAATTCAAATCAGTGAAGTTCAACTTCGTTACTTAACTCAACCTCGATCTTCAGCAGTGTGCGCTATTTTGCTTGTCTTTCCCTACACCCGGTCATTCTCGATTCTCACTCCCTTTAGATTTTATGCAGGATTCCTTTGAGCGTGTTGCACTTCACATCCAGGTTGCGGAGGAAGATGTCAAATTCCTCACTGATGAGGGCTTCAGTCTCTGTATCACCAGGAACATAAAGGATGGCGCAGAAGAAATTAAAGGAAATATTGCCTTTGTTGTCGCAAAGCCATCCCCATTCCTGAACATTTGGTGGACAGAGAAGTTTCAAGTGTTCCTGGCTGAGATATCTACTGATGCAAGTCCGACTGCTCCATCCTTAGCGATACCATTTACTGACCGGTACAAACGTGTAGGATATTGGTGCGATGGTCACCGCTGCTACTAGCACCTACGACATTGATGGAGGCCAAAATGCCGTTTTCAACGAGTATGGGGCCACTAGAGTTGAAGGTGTCGTCAGACCTGAACAACCGTTCAATGTCGTGAACAAATGGAGGAATGCCGCCAACGTCGGGGTCAATAATTACGACCCCGTGACGAAAGATAACAGTCCCATCTATGTCTCTAAGAAGACCCTCATCTACACGTGCAATAGCCTTCTTCCACTCAAGAAATTTGGCGTGTCTTGGAGGAGAAGCGTGAAGCCTGGCACAATTGTTGACAATCAGATGTACCGTTTCGAGGTTGATCTCGACAAGGGTGAGAAGACGATCAGATATGAGGGGGGTGACTGGAGCGACATCTATTAGTAGCATTTTCAAATTTATGTTCTTAGTGATGCAGAGACTGAACCCCTCATCAATGAGCACCTTGGGGCTTTCCTCGGCAACCTGGATATAAAGTGCAGCACGCTCAGGCTCCTGCATACAATCTAAAGGCGGCGGAGCGAGAATTGAGAATGACTGGGCATAAGGAAAGACAAGCAGAATAGCGCAAACTGCTGAAAATTGAGGTTAACTATGTTGAATAACACTGAATTGAACTTTGGGCTGGACTGTCATTTGATAGCTTTCTTGACTGGGACCTGGGAGGAAATCAGTAAATCGCCGTGGGTAGACTTATTCGAAAGCCTCTACTTCGTCCTACTCGACATTTTTCAGTGTGCAAAAAGCACAAACCTCGATAGAATTAGCTCAACGTCCCCTTGTATGGATTTGAGCCCGGTAATACGATATTGCTTAGAGTCCCGTATTGGAATAGAACAAAATGTCTGCACTCATACGTTGGCAATATAATCTACATAGAATGGTTGGAGCAAATTCAATTTGGGATCCTGCGAGCCGCGAAATGCATGAACGCCTATTAGGATCACATTTCCTTTCTTACGAGTCCCTGTGGAGCCTAGTGTTGTTCTATCACCATTCAACTATTCAATCACACTGCGTCGATAATTACTGCCTTCGGTGTGAAAATGAAAACATCGCTGCGTGCATTCCTATTCTGAAAAAATACAAGGTAAGTGGTCTTCGTTAACAAGTTTTCAAGTTGGATCTGAAGAACCTAGGTGGTGGAGCTCTATAAAAGCGCCAATTCTGTGCTTGCACAGCGTGTTCAACTTGAAAGTAGGTTTCCAACCACATGCAGATGAAATCCCAAGCCGTCGTCTTTCTTCTCAGTGCTTTTACTATTCACGCTGTCGTAATAGTTCCTGTAGAGAACTCCCCGACCTCCACTTACACTGTGTATGGAACTTGTCACTCTTCACCCATGGCACCATTCAGTACTTATCTATCCCATTTCCATTCGTCTAGATATGTTCCTGAAGTAACGCCGGGGGATGCCCATTGTGGTACCTTCTTTTGTCCTCACAGCCGCTGGAAATGGGCCACTGTAGGGGGCAACTGGTGCTGGACCGAGCAGGTGATATATCGCATTACCGACGCCGATTGCCAGAATGGTGCACCACGTTACAAATATATACGAGGCAACACGAAATAGAAGTGGGAATGAAAAGCGGCATCGGATGGGGTATGATGAGAATGAGGGGGATTAGATAGAACCGACTAGCCAAACATTGTGGTAACTGGATCGGTTGGTCATGATTGAATCTTGAATATAAAAGTCTTGTCATATTATCAGTTTAGGTTCTCAGGCAGAGTCAGGATTGTCGGGCCTATAGATGGCATAGTATCTGAGGTGACAATCCACGATTTGACCAGCTATTGTGTAAACTTGTTCCGTTCTTGCGCTGGCTTCTACTAGAGCTTTGGACGGACTTACCTATTTGAATCCTCAGGCCCCGTCAAAGAACCGCCGGGCCTATAAATTGTTCCTCTTCCGACGCAATTTAGGCGGGCAACTATGAACTCAGTGCCCCTGCCCATCGGATTGATTGTGCTGCTCATGGAAAAGATCCACCCTACTTTCCGCGCACACCAGCTCGAACGACCTCACATGAGGAAGCAAAATTTGGTTTTTCCTTCATTGACTATTCACATGGCCAACCAAAAAAGAACCTGAAGAAACGCGTGCTTGCCCTTTCATAGCACGAGGCATATTGCTTCTCTGGAACTGCTGATCTTTCGCTGCGTTGTTCTAGAACGGCATTCACATTGATTTGGTGACGTGACAGGGCTGAGGATTCCTGAAGGTGTCAACTTAGAATGGTTTGAATTGAACATACATTGCCTCCAATGTGAGAGTAAAGGCAGACTATCCGTGCCTAGAAGTTTACGTACCACCTGTCGCTGTCAGTGACGATAAACACTAAGCTCCAAAGCTGTCTTGTCCGGATCCAAATCTGTGATAGTGTGAGGTGTAGAGGTAATTTCGAGGCTGATCCTTTCTGAACAAGGCTCGGGGAGACGCTACAAGATATTAATAAATTAAGCACTCAGCAGGCCGAAGAAAGGCATTTAAATAAACATACGCACAGAGATATATTTTGAATGGGACTGGACGATGATGAAAACAGCCAGGTTCCAAAGAGACGGGTAAAATGAGTGTCAGCGTTGAATTCGTCAGATCCAAAACGAGTTCTTCCAGTCTTCTAAATTCCACGGCCAACGTATGACGACACAGACATCTGCTCTATTGATATGTGTTAGTCTAGGCAATAGTATTTCACCGGACCCAAATCCGTAACAGTATGGGACGTAACCTCAAGTCCAATCCTTTCTAGTCATGTTGAATTGAGCCAGGCCAACTCGACTCACGACTCGACTCAGAGACCTTTCGAATAAGGCCCTGCACCGACTTCCACTCAAGTTAGTCAAGAAAGCTATAAAAGTGGCCGTGTTCTGAGCCTTGTGTCAAACAACAAATCCCACAGTTGAAAGCATTTGTATTCACCTTCAGCCAAACTTCAGCAGTGTACGCGTTCTTGCTTGTCTTACCTTGCACCCACTCATTTCTTGCTTGAGATTGCCAATATGTATCAGTCCTTTGATCAAATTGGGCTTCACATACAGATCGATGCCGGAGACCTAAAGAAGATGATCGACAACGGCTTCAGTCCCTGCATCACTAGGAGCGTAAAAAACGGCACCCAGGAAATCAAAGGAAATGTCGCCTTTGTTGTTATCGATGTGCCTAGCCCATTCGAGGACATTTCTTGGACGGAGAAGTACTAAGTGTTCCAGACTCAGGTAGCTGACAATGTAAGTATGGTTGCATTGTTGTTACATGCCACTTACTGAAGCATGCAAACATCTGGCCTGGTGTGGTGGTCAGAGCCGGTACTAGCAGCTACGACATTCAAGGCGGCCAGACCGCACGATTCGACAAGTATGGGGCCAGCAAAGTCCAGGGAGTCACCGCATCCGGACAGCCTTTTGTTGTCGTCAACGACTGGGGGGATCAGGCCAGCGTCGGGATCAACAATTTTGACCTCGTGACCGAGAAGGACACTCCCATCTACATCTCGGTCAAGAACCCTCTCTCTACAAGCAGTACTCTTCTTCCTCTGAAGAAATTTGCTATCTCGTGGAAGAGGGATGTGCAGACTGGCGCTATCGTTGATAACACTACGACGCCCCCCTACGAGGTCGACCTGACTAAAGTCAGTGATAAAACAATCAGATTCGAAGGTAACGCGTGGAGGGATATCAATTGAATTGAATTGCCACCTGCGTAGCATTTCGGACTCTGACTTTATAGTTCAAGTTGGTATTTTGTATATGCATCGTTTTACGTACCGATCTTACATTGTGTGCCCTATTCAGCCTACGGCGTGAAAATTTGACTTTCACTTGCCCTAACAGTGGTATGGCTCCCAGATCACCTAGAAGTCTATTGAAAACATCTTTTTTGGATCCTAGCCTCTTCAATCAGTATGGCAAAAACTCGATTCTCGTGACTCACCTTCATAGGTGTATTGGGTTGTTCGGAAGCAGTGTAACGAACCCCAGATGCACCGAACCCCGAGCGATAGGGAGGACTAGTGGCTTCAAGCTACTGTCAGCCTCATCCATTGTCTGTTTAAGTAATATGCACTTGACGAAGGACTTTTTGCGCACTTGCTTGGGCACTCTCCATCTGCAGTGCTCATAATGGAATCGTACTAACTTGAAGATCCTTCTCGTTCTAATGCGAAAAACTACCCCAAGGCTGGCCAGGTAACACTCAATTACTTGGTATTTAGAATATCTGGACACATCTAATTAATGATTGACTAACCTATCAAGGTCCATAAACCATGAGAAACACAAAAGCCACAATCCCAACGATCAAACCCACTAGCGCAAAGATGCGCGGCCCAAAGTCAGACCAGAATGTGTTTATCCTGAATATAGGAGTAAGGGGAGGATAGACAGACACCGAGACCTTGTGCACGCGTCCAGGGCTTGTATCCCTCGCAACAATAAACAAAGTCTGCCTCTGCTCATCGTAAACGTAGGCATCGTCCGAATCAAGGCCTTCAACGATAACCTTGCGGTCACGGGTGATCATCGAAGGGAGGAAGATCTCCGTCTCGAGCGCCTTGATATCCGGATGGTCGGTAGAGCCAGAGCTTCTGTTCTCCCACTCGAACACAAAAGCACCCGTATTCATCTCGTACTCGAACTTGCGAGGGACGCCGGCAGTCTTGGCAGGATACGGGCGAACGACGGCGGGAAGGATGCGGGCGCCGTTGTCGAGTGATGGCGCGCATTGGTCGTAGTACAGGAGAGAAGGGGGCAGCGCGCGCCTGCGACTGAACCAGGAGAAGTTCTCACCGTTCCAGTCGTCTCCCAAAACGTCTGTGTTGGACGGATTGTATGTCCAAAGGCTGTTTATTGAACAGGTGAGGAAGAAGATACTTCAAAAAGAAGGCAGGGGGACGAACGTGAATCCTACGAGAGAACGCTCAAGCCCAGTGATCATAGCATCCATCATCCGCGTTTGCCAGATGAAATTCTCCGTCAAGAACGCTTCCTTCTTACTTCACAAAGACCACTACATCAATCGTCATGTCAACCTCAAATGACGCAGTACATACTTCATATCCATTGGGATTCCACACTCTCCGATAACGACAGGCTTCTCCCCAAGCGCTTCATATGCATGGTCTACGATATTTTTAATTTGCAAGCTGAAATTATCTCTTGCGCCGCCCTGGCCCCAGTAGAAAGCCTTGAGCGGGAACATTCCCTGTAGATGTCGTTCATGCCATTCATACGCAGTACAGGAGACCAAACATACCCTTGAGAGACCCTGGACATTGACAGTAAAGTCCCCAAATGCCTTCGCAAATAGCGCGTTCAGATCGTACCTACATATCTCATCAACACCATGCAAGCGCTGGATGGGTTGTGCAAGGAAAGATGTATTTACCAATGAGGTGCATATACCATATTAGGCACTTGTCGTTCCGGAGTCCAAGACTTGGGACAGAACTATCAACAGTCAAGCAGTTAGCCAGAAGTTACGATCGTTGGAATAAATACAACGTACTTCGTTGGGTATAGCTTCTGTGAAAATGAGCTTATGAGGGGAAGACGCCTTGCGCACACGCTCCGTCCATTTGCCTAAGAATGGGAAGTAAAAGTCGGTGTACCAGTCAATCTACATCCCAGGATCAGAACCAACACATAACCCAAAAGTAAGAAAATGCCGAACCTTTTTTCCCGTGACAGGGTTGTTTATAAAGTAACTCTCCCGCAACACTACGCCTTCATTGCGGTTTTTATCCCACCCCCAAACATCGTGCATTTCCCATATGCACTTCCCACCTGAAGGGCCGTCTGAACGCCAGACGGATTTTCCGTCAGGGTTAAGTATAGCAGAGGAGGTGCGACGCGTAGGCATTGGGAATGAGCGTGTCCAAAGAGCAACGGATGTAGGGTGTCCAGCACCAAGTTGAAAGGATTCGAAGGTAGTCGCTGTAAGAGTGGAAAATGGTCATGAAAACACAGAAAGGGTGAAGAAAACGGGGACGTACGACAATATGAGAGGTGAAGGTCGGTATTGTAGTCGAAAGAGTGGAATGATTGTAGTTCTACGTATCCTCTATGCGGTTCATTAAACATCTCAAAAGAAACGACTATCAGCACATGAAAGAAGCGACTAAAGCAATACACGCACCTCAAAGCCCAAAACACCATCCAAATCCCCAACCGTCCGTGCGAGAAGCTCCGACATGGCCAAATACGCATTCTGGAGGAACTGTTGTATCGAAACCAGTTCCCCATCCTTGTCCTTAACTTTAAGCTTGGGAGCGAAAGTATCGCCTGCCCAGAAGAGCGTCGCCATCGTTGCCGAAGCTAGCTTTGTATAACCAGTTGGCCACACGCCCCTTTCCGCCTCCTCGTGTCCGCCGCCCTTGACACCCGGCAGCCAAGCCGCACCCGTTTCCTCTAATGCCGCGAGGTCGAAGCCTGCAAGCTCGAGCGTCCATGCAGGCGCGCCTGAGCCACCGGAATAGCGCGACCAGACGTCCTGATGGACGGAGACGAACGCCGTGAGACCATATTCAGGGAGTAAGGAGAGGAGTTTTCGGATATAGGTCAGGTATTCAAGATCGTAGATACCCCTATAAGAATGCTTTAGCGAAGTTTTTTTTAGGGGGAATAGGAGAACGTACGGCCCAGCGTGCTCTATTGCCTCCCATGTTACCAGAAAACGGACTGTGGTTTATCATGAGATAGAAAACTTGATGAGAGCGAGAAAAAAAGGTACTAAAGGTAAGACCCCAGCGGCGAAGACGCGAAAAGTGCTCAGGCGCTTCTTCTAGTGGAAAAGGACGCCCAACAAAAGTGACGGATTCGGCGCCAGCAGGGAACGTGTCGTGATTGTCATTCGATGGACTATAAGAGATATTAAGTCAACTATGGGGCTTAAGAAATATAAAACAGAATAAAGACACGTACGCCTTTGTGCATCCCGCCAAATTGACACCGCGCAACGCACAAACTCGTCCATAGGCGTCAATGAAATGACGCCCTTGTATACAAAGTGGTGCACTCGTTCCACGTAGAGACCAGTCGTGCGCGTGGGTTCCGTGGATTGATCCAGGAAGATAAACAGCTTCTAGTGAAGGATGATGCTGTACAGATGAAATGCGGTTAGAGGTAGAGGCACAAAGAAAAAGTGTTTGAACTGACCTTTGGTGCCGGCTTTGAATTAGGATTTCTAGAATCGTCTATGATAATAAATGATCCATCCAGGTCATGAGGAGGCATGAGGTATATGTTAGGGTATAAACAGCGTCACGTCAGCAGTAATGAAAGTACTGGTCAAGGTTAAGGGTCGGGCATCGGCTATCACCGTTCTCCGTTCTATGTACAGCCACTGATAGGCTCCAAGCTTCGTCTCTTATAGATTCATTCACTCTCAATATCCTGCGAGGCTTTCAAGGCATCGGCTCTGCAGCCAAAATACCTGCATCCGTTAGTGACTGACCATGCACGTCCTACGCAGTACCCAACGTTGATGATTTTACAAGCCTTTTCGCTCTCCCGCGCGCA
>JABAJS010000122.1:0-34000 GCA_018221635.1 Tephrocybe sp. 10521TJB | reverse complement strand
CTTCGAGTACGTTCCACGTTCGAATATACCACATCCTCGCGTCGCGGCCTAACAGGGGCAGCAAGCGCGACATTGAAGTCACTCCGAAGAACGGTATACGTGGTAATCACGACGTCGTATTCGTTAACGAATGAGCACCAGTCCTGAATCTCGGGCGCTTCGCTCACAGCAGAAGCAGATTCCGACTCATTGATGTCCATTTCATCATCGGAGAACCCAACAAACTTGCGTTTCGGCTTTTTTGACGGTTTTTTCCGCTTCTTCTTCAGACGCTCAAGTTTTTCTGCTTCAACTTGAGCTTTGGTGATGGGAACGAGGACTTTCGACCAGCCATCGTATTTAAGCACTTTGAGAGACGGCGCATGGGCAGCGAGTTCGTCGGCCCATTGCGATGCGAGTGCAGGTGGTGTCACGATGAGCGTTGTCTAGGAAACGGTCAAAAAAAGATAGAAATTCTCGTCGGGGCTTACTTTGATAGCCCTAACTTCAAGTTTGGCTTCGGGGTCCCACCGAGTCATCGAAGGGTTCCTGTCAATAGGGGCCGGGTTAAGTAGGATTAACGAAATACTCTCCAGGGTTTTCCCCAGACCCGGCTCTTCAGCGAGGATACCACCTAGCGCAGGATAGACCCCAGGCAGTGAGGGTGACAGCACGCCACTAAGGCGATTGAAATACCACGTCACATTGCCCTCATCGATTTTTTCCCAGAATGAGAACGGCTCTGAATCGGGTTTGGGCACGACTTCACCGTTTGGGGTGACCATTTTGCCCTCTCGGGCTAGGAGCCACCCGACGCTGCGGCGCTGGAAAGGAAGTAGGGTAGGGAGAAGTTCGGGGGGCTGCATTGCTTCTTGCATGTGCGGCGATGCCAGCTGAGGCGCGGGTCGAAGGATGGAGTAGAAGAAGGGTATGTTGGTGACTCCGTCGTAGGACTGAGGCGCGGTGACACTTGACGGATATAAGTACCCCAGTAGTCGCCGCTGAGCATCTTCAATATCCGAGGACTTGCTTTTAAATGGGTCGAAGATTGCTGGCACCCGCAGTGAGACTTGTATTTCGATTTCTAATTTGAAGGGTAGTTCGCGTTCTGGAATGGCTATGATCCTGAGACGAGAACGGACAGCTGTGCGGCCTGACACCCTAAGCATATCCGCAGCCCAGAGAACGTCTTGAACGCGTCGCGACGAGAGACCATGCCAATCAGAGTCTATTCCGTCGTCGTGGGATGGTAATAGGAGACACCAGTGCTTGACATGTGGTGAAAAGACAACGAGACGGTTATGGTAATGAACAAAGTCAACCTCCCCGAGATCGATCTTGGACGTCTGAAAATCAGCCAATATCTCCATCAAATTAGCCTCCTCTACTTCCCAGCCTTCGACGGCGTCCCCGTTTTTGGTGTACCGCATGTCAAAGACATGCTGCATCACAGGTACGTCGCCAGATGCCTCATGGTATGCCATCGATGTGTCAATTATGGGGTAAACATGCGGGTGCCAGTCGAAATCTTCTGACTCAGTAGAGCTCGGAGTCGCTGTTCCCGAGCCACGAGGCGCAGAGGCTTCAGAGTGTAGCTTGGCGCGTTTTGAGGCCCTCGTCGTGCGTTTAGGAGGAATTATTGAGCGCTTCTTTCCTTTTCCCACTATTGTGCCGTCATTCGGCGTGTCGTTATTCGTTGCAATTTGAATTAATTCGTACAGTGCTCGGACGTTCAGGTGAGGTCTGAAGCCTTCTATCTCTTCTGCATGATGGGGCCAAATGTCCGAGTGTTTTGTCCTAATGGACTCTGTATGAAGGGAAGAACTTGTGCGCATTCGGTGGTCGTGGTCGAGAAATCAAGGGTACGCGACTTATTATTGGCATAAATTGACCACGTGCTATTACTTCTCACGGGATCGGGACCGACGGGTTAGGGCGGACTTAATCCATTTTAGGATTTTTTGCGTCGGGCCGCCGTCGAATCAACGAGTCAAAATGAGATGAGAGTATGAGAGTATGAGTCAGTTACAGGTCGCGCGTCGGGACGTCGGATATTCTTCAGACATCCAGGACCAGATGAAGCGAAACGCACGAGTCGATGAACGTATATATGTTTCCACTCCGTCCGCTAGCAGCTACCTACGGTATGCCTGTATGTAAACGGCAGTGCAGTACTACTAGTCGTTTCAAGACCAAGCTGTGTTGAGTCAACACCATGGTCGCTGTGAGGAAGTCCATACGACGATTTGCTTGTTCTCCAAACAATCACCCCGTGGATATCCAGGATTTTTTACTTCACAGCTCCCGTTTCTGATGAAGCGGGCTACTTATCTGATTAGTTATCTGACTCTCGAACGTCGTTTTTATAACATTGTCAACTCGAGGGGCATTGAAAAACTCGCGACACTAGTGCTTAGGATAGTCGAAGAAGATATAGCAGTCTATAACGGATGTCTTCCAATTCGTTATGGTGTCCTGGAGTGGGAGTCATTGACGGCGAGGGAGTCCTCGTTCCCCTCCTATTGTTGACAAGTAAAGATAGTTGTTTGGCAAGTTTTTATGGCGAGACTGGTGACTAAGTTCTTTCATGAGAGAACAACGAATCGCCGCAAAGTCCGTGCTTGATCAATTTATTCTCCAATGTGATCACCACGTGGAAGTTCGAATCAGCGGCAGTGGTCCACACTCGAAGACGAACTTGTACTATCACCGATTTCACCCTAACCTCGAGAACGGTATAGAGCCTACATGTCGTGAGCAAATTCACTATCAAAGCTCTCAATCTTGCTCATTCTACAACTAGATCTATTTCCGTTTGTCAGATCGATGAACCACTAATGTTTGTAGAGCCTAGAATCAGACATCACCATCGTTCTACCCTTGAGCCCGATGGTTCTCTTGATACCTCCCAGCTCCCGTTTTTGATCGAAGGAGCCACCTATGTGGTTTGTTCGAAACCGCGTTTGATCTTTTCCTGCTCTTACATCTCAGTCAAGGGTTACTCAAGGTCTCGGCTCTGTTATACCGATCTCATTGATCCGAGGCTGCCTGCGATTCTGTCATCGGACAAAGTAGACGACTCTCAGCATAACTACAAAGGAAGATTTCTCTTACCTTTGATAAGTAAGGTACAAACTCAGATCCTCCGTGGAATACCGCCCAAGTTTTCTTTCTTTGACCAGGAAAGAGGCCCCTAAATGATTTACCAGTGTCTCGAGCCCAAAAAGAAGATTCATCCCCAAAGACAATGTGAGCTCAAGTCCCCATAGTATTGGGATTATTCCCGAGGCCCTGCAACAATTTTGACGCACAGTAGGACTACGGCATTAACTCCCTTTATGAGGTGTGTGCACCTTCCTTTCTTCAATGTTCAAGTGTTGATCTGTTTTTAGACGCGTTAATAAGCCTTCTGTATCATTGTGAGTTCCGCCTTCAGTCGCAGGAGTGTCGTGCCAAACGCAATGGTAGGATACAGGTTCGTCTAATTAAAGACTTCGATGAGCCAATCAATACAGCTATTTTGATGTGGTCAATCCATCTCGAGGCTGACGCTTCCTTGGATGCGTCGAAGCTTGGTGGATTGAAGCTTGGAGATACATATTTAGTGGGATCACCCCTCGTTCTTACTCTCTTATTCTCATCGCCTAAATATTTTATTTTAGGGACGCAACAACGATTGTGGCACTTATACACATCTTATCTATGACGGGTGTTCAAGAATTACCTATGGAATATTGGAATTGTATAGCATCGAAGACGAGGGCATTGCAGTGCCTCTCCTTTTACTAATAAGTAAGTACAGGCGGTGTTCTAACAGCGATTCTCTTTGACCTTTTCCCCCTAGGTTTGTCAGATCACAATGAAATGGTGCGGCGTGGTACAGCACCTGGTATATGAAGGGTTTACTGTCGTTGAAGATGATCTCAGTTTGGTGCTAACATGACAAAAGGCTAGCGCGTTCCAATAAGATTGACATATCACATCGACCTGGCATATCTAAAATTCGTCAAGTTGGCTTGCCGAGTCTGGTATTCACCGAACATAAATAAAAATTAGGTATATGTGAGTTTCCAGGGATTGATACCGTAGAGTGAGTTAAGATAAGGGTCGATCGATCGCTCTCCCGGAAGCCTTTCAAGTCTCATCCACCATTGTGCCATGGTTGGAAGAATAGTGCTTAGTACCGCATAAAGCGAGCTATAGATGTCAGCCTGCCAGTTTTGTTGCCGTAATAAGAAGAAAAGGGCAAGGATATTCATAAGAACACCAATGCCTTTCCCCAAGATGAGGTCTCCGCGGCTTCCACAACGTCCTGTAGAGTATAATCTGATACAGGAAGTAAAGTAAGAGGTACGTGTACTCACGATAAATATGAATCGGCCTGCGTCTGCCTTCCACGATATAAGGCTTGAAACATTCGAACGGTATGGCTCGATATTGTGCCATAAAGACCCATCGGCCGTTCTCCTGCCACTGAACATAAGGTCATACTTAGTGCGGTTTCTATGAAGGGGCCAAAAAACTCACATATCTATAACCACCACTCCATGCATGATGGTCGGGCATCGTAGCTTCTTTGGTATTAACAGCCCAGGTGAATTTGGTTTGGACGGGCGAGTAAGGGTCGTTGTAAAGCCAGACCTGGAATGACCTGCAAGGACATCAGGCAAATTATTAGTTCACATAGGCACCACAAACTCACATGATGTCGTCGGTGATACTATCGTCGGTGATACTATATGCTTCTTGAAGCGAGTTTCGTGATGAATAATGGTGTGGTAAAAGAGTCGAAGAGCTGGGCAATTGCGAAGGCTGTATTGAGGGTGGGAACGAAAGATGTGATGAAATGCATTCTCCATCTGAGTTTGAGGGTGCAGACAAAGTTGAGTGAGACTCGTGCGTTATTATTACCGGAGTCAGGAAATGTTGAGGGAATAGCCCACGTTCCATGCTATGAGTTCGAAGAGGAGTGGAGAAGGTCTTACACTCCTGGTCGAGTGGATTTACAGACGACTCAGGTGACGAATGGTATGAAAACGCTGTCTCTGTGGGTGGAACAGGCAGAATAGCTTCTATCTGACAAGAGTGTGGTTTTGGAGAATTGGACACAGGATCGATCTCCTCTTGGGACTCCACTAGATAAGATGAACCTGAGTTTCCTAAACTCAATCGTAGCAACGTTGCGAGAAAGCATTTCCAAGTACTAACCTGGCGCTACTTCTATGGTTTCTTCCAATTCATGACTTGGGTTCGAAGTGGATTGATACGAATCAAAACCAGGCAAAGCATCCCACTCATCGATGGATCCTAAGGACAATGGTGTAGGAAGGCTAGCGGCAGGGGAATGTGCCGTCACCCGGGTTGAGGCATATTGAGCATGGTGTCCAGGGTCTGTCTTATGCAGAGGATTCCGCATTAGTGATTTACAGAGCTTCAAAGTCAGATCGGGCTAAGCCCTCGTACCTTTTCCTTGTTATTTGGTAGATCTGAACTGATTGGCGGTTTGTCTAGTTTCGATTTAGTGGTCAGCGCTTCGGTACAGTCGAGCAAAGAGACTGATAAAAGCACCTGCAAGCTCAAAGGGCGCCTCAGTGATGATGGTTAAGCCCGACTTGATGATTCGCTCTAATCCAGTTTGGATGGTATCCTGCATCTGACGCGCATCAATATTGCTCAACAGCGAATATGGCTAATATAAGGTCAGTCAAGGAAGCCTTGGGCAACGAGACAGAACGAACGAGCCACAACGTTATATTCATTGAGGTCATCGAGGAGTATGGCTAAAAGAGTCGTGAGTTATCAGAATACAACTCATCAAAACAGCAACTCACGGGCGCTTCTGATAGATCAGTAGTCAGTGTCGTAGGCTCGGACTGCTTATCCTATCACACGAGAGATGTGGCAGAGTAAGAAAAAGAGAACGATTAGACTAACGCCGGCGAAAAGCACAACGGGAGGTTCTGAAGGTAGCGCGTCCGCCATCAAAATCTTCGAATGTGAGGAGCCACTTCTGTTTGTGTTGCCGGCATTTCCGACGGCGCCCAGAGTATTCGCAGAGGAAATCATAACGGAATGGCGTCTCTTAGAGATTCAGAGGAAACGAGGGGATTGAAAATGAGGGTCCCAGACTGCATTGGAAGATAAGTCTTGACCCATGAAAGGCGTGAACAACGCGTGTTTTCTGTCTGGAGATCAGTATATGAACGCGAGTACTAGCGTGACCGCGCCGGCAAGGCACGAGGACTAGAACTTGACGAAGTTGAGTTAGGTGGCAAAAATGATCCTGATGAATCGACGCCCACAGATTCCCCTTGATCATTTAATTTTTATGACTCAAGTACTCAAGGGCCCAGGTCAGAGGTGTCTTGATTGTTTGATTGACGCCACTCCGCGGCCCACTGGCACCCATGAGTTCAGGATATAGATGAACTCCGCATGTTGGGCTGTGAAAACGTCGCGTTGAACGTGCCAACTAAACTGCGCAGGGTGTTTTATGGGTGGTAGATGTTTATACTTCGTTCACCGCTACAGGCAGCAGTCACTTGGGTCCGGAGGAGAATTGATGGAGGTTGGAAGAGCCGATGATGGGTTTGAGTCAATCAAGTTGATTTTCGATAACATCGTGATGGGAATCGATGAACTTATTTGATTAGTTATCTGACTCTCGAACGTCGTTTTTCTTAACATTGTCAACTCAAGGGGTACTGAGGAAAGTTGAGAAGGCGTAGCAGTCTATATCGGATGTCTTCCGACTCGTTATGGTGTTTAGAATGGGAGTTATTGACGGCGAGGGAGTCCTCATTCCCCTCCTGTTATTGATAAGCAAACATAGTTTTTTTGGCAAGTTTTTATAGCAAGACCGCTCTGAGTTCTTTCATGAGAGAACAACGGATTGCTGCAAAGTCCGCGTGCTTGACTGTGCTTGATCAATTGTATATCAATTGTCCAAAACTACATATGATCACCACGTGGAAGTTCGAATCAGCGGCAATGGTCGAATACGAACTTGTACTATCACCGACCTCATTCCTCAGTCCTGGCACCTGGCATTGAGCACGGCATCAAGACTTCATGTCGTGAGCAAATTCACTACCAAAACTCTCAGTCATGCTGATCTACAACTAGAACTTCTATTGCCGTTTGGCAGATCGATGAACCACTAATGTTTGCAGAGCCCAGAATCAGACATCACCATCGCTCTACCCTTGAGCCCGATGGTTCTTTTGATACCTCCCGGCTCCCGTTTTTGGTTAAGGGAGCTACCTATGTGGTTCGTTAACTACCGTATTCGATCTTATCCTGCCCTTAC
The DNA here is from genome assembly GCA_018221635.1 of Tephrocybe sp. 10521TJB. Lineage (NCBI taxonomy): Eukaryota > Fungi > Basidiomycota > Agaricomycetes > Agaricales > Lyophyllaceae > Tephrocybe > Tephrocybe sp. 10521TJB. The sequence continues at coordinate 26,712 of JABAJS010000122.1, read as the reverse complement.
ATCTTATTCAAGGGCTATTCAAAGACTCGGCTCTGTTACACAGATCTCATTGATCCGAGACTGCCTGCAATACTACCATCGGACAAAGTAGACGATTTTCTGCACCACTACAAAGGAAGATCTGTCTTGCCTTTGATAAGTAAGGTATAAACTCAGATCCTCCGTGGAATACCGCCCAAGTTTTCTTTCTTTTACCAGGAAAGAGGCCCCTAAATGATTTATCAGAGCCTCGAGCACAGAAAGAAGATTCGTCCTCAAAGACAAGGTAAGCAACAGTCCCTATAAGTTTGGGATTATTCCCGAGGCGAACCTTTTCTTCGATGTTCAAGCCCTTGATCTGTTTTTAGACAAGTTAACAAGCCCTTTGATTCACTGTGAGTTCCGACTTCAGTCGCAGGGGTGCATGCCAATCGCAAAGGCAGGATACAGGTTCGTCTAATTAGAGACTTCGATGACCCAATCAATACAGTTGTTTGTACGTGGTCAATCAATCTCGAGGCTGACGCTTCCTTGGATGCGTCGAAGCTTGGTGGATTGAAGCCTGGAGATACATATCTAGTGGGATAGCCCCTCGCTCTTACTCTCATCGCCTTAATTTTTTAATTTTAGGGACGTAACCACGACTGGGGCACTTATACACATCTTATCTATGACGGGTGTTCAAGAATTAGCTGTGGCATATTGGAATTGTATAGCATTGAAGGCGAGGGGATCGCAGTACCTCTCCTCTTACTAATAAGTACGTGCAGGCAGTGGTTCTAACAGCGATTCCTCTGACCTTTCTCCTAGGTTTGTCAGATCACAATGAAATGGTGCGGCGTGGTACAGCATCTGGTATATGAAGAGATAATCTCAGTCTGGCGCTAACATGACAACGGCCGGCGTGTTCCGATAAGATTGACACTTGGCATATTGAATATTCGTCAAGTGGGCCTGTCACCAAGGACCAAAAATGATTAGGTATATGTGAGTTTCCAGGGATTGATACCATATAGCGAGTTAAGATAAGGATCGATCGAACGCTCTCCTGGAAGTCTTTCAAGTCTCATCCACCATTGTGCCACGGTTGGAAGAATAGTACTGAGCACCGCATAAAGCGAGCTATAGATGTCAGCCTGCCAGTTTTGTTGCCGTACTAAGAAGAAAAGGGCAAGGATATTCATAAGAAGACCAATGCCTTTCCCTAAGATAAGGTCGCCGCGGCTTCCACAACGTCCTGTAGAGAATGAAGTAAAATAAGCTTAAGAGGTACATATAGTGTACTCACGATAAAGATGAATTGGCCTGAGTCTGCCTTCCACGATGTAAGACTTGAAACATTCGAATGGTATGGCTCGGTGTTGCGCCATGAAGACCCATCGACCGTTCTCCTGCCACTGAATATAAGGTCATACTTAGTGCAGTTTCTGTGAAGGGGTCAAAAAACTCACATATCTGTAACCGCCACTCCATGCATGATGGTCAGGCAGAGTAGCTTCTTTAGTATTCACAGACCAGGTCTCTGTGGTTTGGGCGGGCGAGTAAGGGTCGTTGTAAAGCCTGATCTCGAATGTACTGGAAGGACATCAGGTAAATTATTAGTCCATATATGGTACATAGGACCATAAACTTACATGATGTCGTCGGTGATACTATTTGCTTCTTGAAAGGAGTTATGTGATGAATAATGGCGTGGTAAAAGAGTCAAAGAGTTGGGCAATGGCGGAGGCCGTGTGGAGGCATGAGGCAACGGAGGGGTTGATGAAATACATTCTCCGTCCATATTCGAGGATGCGGACAAAGTTGAGTGAGACCCGTGTGTTCTTATTACCGGAGACAGAAAATGCCGAGGGAGTAGCCCACGCTCCACGCTGTAAATTCGAGGAGGGGCGAAAGACTTACATTCCTGGTCAAGTGGCACTATTTCTGTGGGTGGAACAGACAGAATAGCGTCTACTTGATGGGAGTGTGGTATTAGAGAATTGGGTAGAGGGTCGAGTTCCTCTTGTGGCTTCGCTAGACTAGATTCGGATGAACCTGAGTTTTCTAAACTCGATCTTAGCAGCGTTAGGAGAAAGCACTTCCTTGCACGAACCTGGCGCTACTTCCATGGTTTCTTCCGGATCATGACTTGGTGGGGTCGAATTGTATTGATACGAATCTGAACCAGGCAAGGCATCCCATTCATCGACAGATCCTAAGGAAAATTGTGTAGGAAGGCTAGCGGTAGGGGAATGTGCCGTCACCCGGGTTGAGGCACATTGTGCATGATGTCCAGGGTCTGTCTTATGAAGAGCATTCCGCATTAGGTTACTTACAGCTTCAAAGTCGGATCGACCTAAGCCCTCATGCATACCTTTATCTTGTTATTTGGTAGATCTAAATTTATCGGCGGCTTGTCTAGTTTCGATTTCCTGGTCAGCGCTTCGGTACAGTCAAGAAAAGAGATGATAAAAGCACCTGAAAGCTCAGAGGGTGCCTCAGTGATGACGGTTAAGCCCGACTTTATACTGCGCTCTAATCCAGTTTGGATGGTATCCTGCATCTGACGCGCATCAATATTGCTCAACAGCGAATATGGCTAATATAAGGTCAGTCAAGGACGCCCTGGTCAACGAGACAGAACGAACAAGCCACAGCGTTATATTCATTGAGGTCATTGAGAAGTATGGCTGAAAGAGTCGTGAGTTACCAGAATAACAACTCATCAAAATGGCAACTCACGGGCGCTTCTGATAGATCAGTAGTCAGTGTCGTAGGCCCGGATTGCTTATCCTATCACACGAGAGATGTGGCAGAGTAACAAAATGAGAACGATCAGACTAACGCCAATGAAAAGCACAACGGGAGGTTCTGAAGGTGGCGCGTCTGTCATCAAAATCTTCAAGTGTGAGGAGCCACTTCTATTGTTTGCGTTGCTTGCATTTCCGACGGCGCCCAGAGTATTCGAAGAGGAAAGCATAACAGAATGGCGTCTCTTAGAGATTCAGAGGAAACGAGGGGATTGAAAATGAGGGTCCCAGACTGCATTGGAAGATAAGTCTGGACCCATGAAAGGCGTGGACAACGCGTGTTTTCTGTCTGGAGATCAGGATATGAACGCGAGTGCTAGCGTGACCGCGCCAGCACAGCACGAGGATTAGAACTTGAGTTGGGTGGCAAAAATGATCATGATGATCGACGCCCACAGATTCCCCTTGATCACTTTGTGACTCAAGGCGTCAGGTGTTTGGATTGACGCCACTCCGCGGCCCACTAGTACCTATGAATTCAGGATATAGATGAGCACCGCATGTTGGGCTGCGAAAACGACGTGTTCAAACGTGCCAACTAAACAGTGCGGGGTCCGGAGGAGAATTAATGGAGGTTGGAACAGTTGATGGGTCTTAGTCACTGAACGTTGATTTTCGATAACCTCGTGATGGATTGGGAATCGATGAACTTATCCACCAATTATCCTCTCCTACATGTCTCCAAGATATTTCCAAGGCGTATCAAACCTCCAAACTCTCTACATCCTCCTCGCCCGTTTTACCCATGTCTATTTTTCGCTTCCTTCCAGGGACTAACTTCCCATCTCCATATCCAACACCAGCCTTCTTCCTCAATGCATCAATGTCCTGCTCTGCCTCCTCGGCCCACTCGAGGACCAAATGCCTTCCGAGCAAATGTGTATGTCGCAGCGCCGCATACGCGTTCTCCGCTTCGGCCCTTGTCACGAAGTCCAAGAAAGCAAAACCACGCGTCCGCGAATCGAACTTCTTGGGAAGGCGGACCGACTTGAGGTGCCCATGGGTTCTGGCAGACTGTCAGTTACAACAAATATAAGACATCGGGAAACGTACCCAAATAGAGCCTGTATATCTTTTTTCGTTGCCTCGAACGGCACGTTCTTCACGATCATCTTCGTTGTCCTGCTTCCTCCCTTCACCGTATCCTTGCCCTTGCTCTCGTCCTCTGCGCCGCGTCCAGCAAATTTCACATGCAGCTGGTGTCCGTCAAGCACGAAGCCCCGCAGGCTGCTCAACGCCTTCCTCGCACCATCAGCATCCTTGAAACCAATAAACCCATAACCCATGCTCAACCTCGCATCTGGGCGCTTTGGGTCCGGTTTGGTCTGCACACGCGCGAAGGAGAAGGACGGCAGGTGCTTGAAGCTCTTCGTGAGGCGCTCCTGCGTCGTTGAGAATGCAAGGTTCTTGACATAGAGCGTTGCCCCGCCCGTAATCGAAGGCTCCTCGGTCTCCTCAGAGTCCTCCACGTCTCCGATCTCCTGCTCCGCGATTCGCTTGCCCCGAAGAGCTGAATCTTCGGGAAGGGCGTACGCCGAAGGCCCAGCAACGGCGCCCTCGATGAACATGCCCTCAGGCCCTTTCTCGAGGTAGATGATGGAGTTGCCTAAACGGCGATACGCGACTGCACGGAAGCCCTTCTGTGCCTCGTCAGCCCTCTCAAACTCGACAACAGCCATTGTCCCCGCAGGGGGCACCAGCACACGTTTGAGATCGCCATGGGGCTCAAAGAGCTCGCGGATTTGGTCGGCGGACGTGCCGTAGGGGATGTTTTTAACAAGAATGGCGGTGTCGGAGCGTGCGCGGGAGGCAAAGGAGGAGAGAGACACGCCTTGGGACTCGAGGTAAGCTTTAGTTTCGTGGATGATGTGCGTTTCCGCGAGGGCTAGCTTGACAGCGGCGTTGTCACCAGATTCGGGGTTCATGATAGAGGCCTTGTCAATATTGAGACGGTCTGCGACGGAGGAGGCCACTGCATCACTCTGTTGGCACGATGAGTTCGATTACAAAAGGTGATCATAGAATACGATGTACTAACGTTCATATACAGCATGCTCCAATTAAACTCTTTGCCAGCCGTGCCTTTCCGTTTAGCCATCTTATCCTCTTTTACTGTCTTTTTACGACCCTCCCCTTCTTCAACTTGAGCCTTTCCCTTCCTGTCAACGGCTGCCAGGATGTGAATAAGGCGTCCTTGGAACGATTTCCGGTCAAGGGCTTCATATGCCGAAACCGCACAAGAGGGTGATGCGAAAGTTACATACGCGACCCCTTTCGGTTGTTTTGTGGAGATGTCCGTGGGTATATGGACCTGACAGAATATAGCTTGTTAGTAAACGACGACCAACTCGATGAAAGAAAAAGAGATCAGAGAAATTTCTACTATCGGTTTCCCTGAGGATCAACATTCCCAAAGGTCTGATGTCCCTATGCAAGTTTATCATCATGGATCGTAACGGAAACCAATTCACCTAGAAGGAAAAGAACGACGAGTCAGGAAAAGTTGTTTGAAAGGCAGGAAATGAGTAGAGAAGATCAGAAAATATTTCTACTATCGGTTTTCCCTGAGGATCAGCATTCCCGAAGGTCTGATGTCCCTATGAAAGTTTATCATCACCAGATTGCAAGGAAATGAAAATCACCTGGAGATGGACAATGATTAGCAAATGAATGGTAAATACGCGCGATGAAAAGGAAAGAGGCTCAGAAATATTTCTACTATCGGATTCCTAGAGGATCAACATTCACTGTAAGGTGTCTGATGTCCCTATTTAATATTGTCATCGCAGCCCCCGTCCTTTCTAACGAGATGAAAAGGGAGTAAAAGAAGTATGCACACCTGAGATATTTCTCCAAAGGGGCTGAATAGTTCGACAAGTTCGGCATCTGTACATGAAAACGCCAGGTTACGGACGAAAAGTCGGGCAGTTTGCAAGATTGTCTCGATCGTAGGGTCATTTGGTGGCTCGGGTTCCAAATTTTGTGGTTGTTGGGGCTGGCGAACTTTGAATCAACAGGCATGATCATCAGAAGATAGGTCATCGACGTACTGTAGGCTCAACGAGTTTGGACGGACCATCCTCGTCATCGGATTGTTCGAAGACTTTTTCCACTACGTCCACAGTACTCCCCATCCGTCTCTTCATCCATTCGAGATCAGAGATGGCCTCGTCTTGAGCAGCCGCGTCATCTGTCATTGGTACATCCTCTTTGACTTCAGGCTCTGCCACGGGAACCACTGGTGCTTCCGAACGTTCGTCGTTGGCCCACAGAGGGCCCTTTTGGTTACGTGGTTTCATGACCTGTATGAATTCGTCCAGCTGGTCGTCGGTATTAGGCTTCTCGTTGGTCGATTTTGTTTTCGTCTTCTCAGGAAGAGCGTCGGCGGGTGAAGGACCTAGTCTCGGTCGTTTATTTGGTCGAGGGGCAGGTGCATCTTTTGCGCCCTGAGAACTCGAGTTAATTTTTTTTTTTTTTTTTTTCCAAGGAAGAGAGGAGACAAACCTCGATGATGTTCACGCTTATTCTTGTTGAGTCGATGAAAGTCCTGTCAAACCACTCCTTTGCAGCCAAGGCCTCCTTCTCGGTCTTGTATCCAACAAAACCAAAACGTCGTGATGTGCCATCTTGCTTAAGAGCAATTTTATAATCTGTCAAGGTGCCCCCAGGCCCGCCTTTCTGCTCGAAATGCTCCCGTAATCGAGCAGGGGTCGCGTAAGACGGCAGGTTTTTGATTATGAGCCGCGACATAGTTTCTATATATAAAAATTAAAGGTGAGTGGATGATATAGCAGAGAAAGAAACAAACGGACTATGAGAGAAATCTTGGAAGGACGAAAAAATATCAAATTTATATCACCGAGGTATCCAACTCCGCCTCGGCCATCTCCGCTGAACACAAATTCCCTTGGAATGATAGGCTCAAACGACGATCTTAGGCGTGTACGCTGCGACTATGGCTCCTCAAACCGTCTTTTCCAGCGAAAAGAATCCAAGAGGCATCCCTAAAGCCCCATTTGTGGTAAGTAATTCGAATCATCCTTCACAAAAGCTGTTGACGCGTCTTGCGACAAGGCAAATGTGGAGGAATATCTTGGTGGACCGGATGCTGAAGTCGAAGGAACACTCAAAAGTTTCCAAGACGCTCTAGCGTAAGCCTAATTAGAGCCTTGTTTCCTGTTGTGCTCAAGTAGTAACGAAAGGACAGCAAATACCGATACATGGATAGCAATCTCACTCAACGGCGGCAGAGTCTAGAGGAGAAGATCCCTGATATCAAGAAGACGCTGGACATGGTGGAGTATCTTCAAGAACGACGCGTGAGTGCATTACATTCTTGACTCAACCTGCGTCTTGAAGCTGACGATTGGTGTTAGGAAGGCAAGCAGAAGGCATCGGACGAAGATGACGACGATCTAGATGATCTGAACGACGATGCTGCACTAAAACCTCTGAAAACTACGTTCGAGCTGAACGACACACTATTTGCAGAAGCAGAATTAGAAGAGACAGATACGGTATACCTCTGGCTGGGCGTATGTTGTTTCCCTAATCCTTCGGAATATCCACTCATCAATCTTCGACACAGGCGAATGTGATGCTGTCCTACAAAATTCCTGCTGCTGTGACGCTTTTAACGTCGAAGTTAGAAGCTGCGCAGACGAGTCTGGATAATACGGTGGAGGACCTCGAGTTCTTGAGGGAACAATTGACGATAATGGAGGTGAATACTGCGCGAGTATATAACTGGGATGTCAAACGGAGACGAGAAAGAAGAGAGCGGGACGAGGCGCTCAATGCATCAAAATCGCTCGAATGATCCTCCGTTGCTATATATGTTCGGGTTCCTCTCAATATCTTCGCACCTCGTAAAACTGCTATAACCCCTTCTCCAGCTGTGATATCACTAAAAGTTAGAACTTCTGGCAACATTCGTCGAGACTGAAATCAGCTTTCCGGATGACCCTATCCCTGTGTTTCGAAAAGAAACTTAGACGACCCTCTCATTTCGACAATGCGGCGGTCTTTTCAGGATAAACTTTTGAACCAGCAGGTGTACGTCGTCAATGGCGACCACATATGGATACCCCAATATATGAGCGACCCATGGCCATTTGCGCATGCACGCGTCAGTTTATTTCTGCACAAATTTGAAACTGAATCACTTTTCCTTGGAAGCTCCATCACGTGAACATGTTCCTGAGCGTACACTGGCATAAGTACTGTTGAACTTTGCCTTAATGTACTGCCACTGTAACACTAATACTAGTTTCAGCCCAGGACCTGCCGTGAGCAACTTAAAACTAACATCTTCAAAAAGCCAGACTAAAGTCGAACCCTATCTGTTTGCCGGATCGAGGTGCCCGAGACGACAGATCCTAGGATTATACATCATCATACATCAACACTGGATCCCGATGGTTCTCTGGACACCTCTCAGCTCGGATCTTTAATGCAGGGAGCAACTTATTTGGTTCGTAACTTACAAATTTTTTTTTTGCTTTTATCTCACTCGCTGTGTCAAGGGCTACTCACAAACCGAGAGTGTCTACACCGAACTCATGGATCCCAGGCTACCTACAATCATATCGTCTAACAGAGTACAGGACTATCCGCACACGCTCTTCGATGGTACTGATCTTACCATTATTGATATGTAAGGTACACATCTTGAACCCCGTCTGCAACGTTACCGATTTTGAAGTAGTGCGAAGGGCACCAGCTGTCTCCACAGGATCTGTGAACACTAACCCATGTTTCCGCATCATCTCATACCCAGAAACCTACATTTCCCCGTGAAACGAAGTGTGTCCTGACGCTATCGACATCTGAAGCTAATTCGTTGTTGATTTGGACCACAGAATTGTGACATTGCCTCGCTCCACAGGGTGAGTTCACTCCTCCAATATACGGTGTTTGTTAGACTAATAAGTTCGCTAGACGCTTTGCCATACCTTATGACTCATAGTAAGCAGTTACGTGTGTGCGATAAAGTTTCATGAAATGCGCGCAAGCAGCAGCATCCACATGCGTCAAATAAGATATTTCGACGACCCCGACAATACCATCATGCGGGCGTGGTCAATCAACCTTGAAAATGACTACTCTTTGGATTTCAAGGCTTGGCGGATTGAAGCCGCGTGAATTATTTCTGGTATTATCGTCTCCTTATTTCCTGACGTTTTAATGCTGTCTTATCAGGGACGAAACACAATTTCCGGTACATTCGATACAATTATCGGTTATAGCAGACCCATAGTTATTTCTCGCAAGCTGGAGTTCTATCTCACGGAAAGCGAAGAACTTGACCCCCCCCTGTTACTTATTATAAGCAAGAACATTTTATTTGGATACTAACTTCTCTGACTTCTTTCCCAGATGATCCCGATTACGAAGCAATGGACCTACGAAGGAAAAGCGCGCGTAACACAAGGGACGATGCATAACAGGCTCGGCGTCTATTCAGCTGAAGCAAGTACGTACGTGTTGAATCTCTTCCTCGAAAAAAAAAATTGAAAAATTGAGTGGAGTTCTCAGGGCGCAAAAAATGCACCTGCCATCGACCAAATAAGCGACCAAGACTAGACTCTTCACCCACCGACGCTGTGCCCAAGAAGAAAACGAAAACGACAACGAGAAACTTAACACCGACGTCCTGCTAGACGGCAAGAAGGTCATGAAGCCACGCAACCGAAAGGGTCCTCTATCGGCCACTGACGAACGTTCGGAAACACCAGTGGCTCCCATAACAAAGAAGACCTACCCATGGGATGACGGTTGATCTCGAATGGATGAAGGGACGGATGGGGAGTACGGTGACCGTGGACGTAGTGGAAAAGGTCTTCAATGATAGCAGACCCAAAGTTATTTTTCGCAAGCTGGAGTTCTATCTCACGGAAAGTGAGGGACTTGAGGCCCCCCTGTTCTTATAAGTAAGAACAATCTATTTGGATGCCAAGTTATCTGCCTTCTTTCTATTAGATATACCGGTCGTAGTGCAATGACCCGACGAAAGGAAAGCGGGACGATGCATAATAAGCTCGGTGTCTATTCAATGTACATACAAAGTATTGAAGAATTTCTTATCTTATCCTTTTACATTTTTACTGGATTCAACGGCGCAGGACCTCCGCGATGCGCCAAGAATTTTTTTGACCACTCTGTGACCATCAGGACTAGTGCCATAATCTTTCCGTTCTACAGCAAAGACTTGAATCCAATCCGTCATGATCGCTGGCGCCAACGTGTCATCAAACAGGTTCAATTCACGAGTCATTAAGTTTCGTCCATTAAAGTCGGCAGTGACGCATCCCTTGATCTTCTAGTTCCCCAGCTCAGCCTACATCTCCATGTACTTTGATGCGGGAAGTCACACGTATTCAATTGGACACGGGCCCCCGAGCATTCGCCCGAAGGTATCGCAGCATGATGTCTTCTAGGAAAACGCGAGTGAGAAAGTATGTGTGTAATTCTGTCAAGCTTGGAGTGTTACGAAGTCTTATTCTTGGGAAGCAGGTGATACATATTCCGCTGGTCGTGCCCGAGGTTTATACCTTGAAATATGCCACCTTCCACGCCCCGCTACATTCAAGAAACAAGGCATTGCCAAGTAAGGCGACCTCCGCCTTCTCTTCGTTCACTAGTCCAATTTCACTGTTTATACACATCCCTGAGGAAACTTCTAACAGGAATAGGAGATCCTCTAAAGATCCTCATAGGGCGTCTTTTTGCCGATCCTCTGTTCGTTTTGCTTCTCATGTCGTTGTGGCGCCAGGGAAGGCAGGTTCTGTCTTCACCGTTTGGCATATTCAAGGCATGGACGGGCGTCACGAGTACGGATTCAGAAGCCACGAGTTGATTTTGATTCCCCCAGGTCGCATCCCTGAATCCCTCTTCGGCAGAGGGATGTACGTAATCGAGAGATTACAGCCGCATCGCGTCACCAAAAACGACTTCATGCTCGTTTTGCAGATTGTTCGAAGAACGAGAGGCTATTGAGTCTGTTGATCGAGCGGCTGCAGTGCGCACACCTCTGGCGTGGTTCTTTTCTACCATTCGGAATCAGTTTGAAGGCAACGTGGAGATGCATCATATTTTATGACTTCTAGACGAAATCAGGGATGTTTGATGTGAAAAATCCCGCAGCAAATTGGGAGTGTGTGCTTTAACACCTTACGAACGCAACAAAGTATCTTGCTGCTATGATATTACAATATTACACCTCTCGTAAAACTTTTACAAGGCTTGAAGCCTTACAGAATATTCTTCACAAGATTCTGGCGTTACACGCGGCATCGCTTAGCATCGCGTGTTTCCCAAATGCGGCATACATAACTTGCCCATTTGACAACAACGTGCTCATCCCTCCTTATCCAACTTTTCTCTTTCACCCGCAAACCAACGCTATATCTGACTGCGAGGCGCTGTGTAAACAGCAAACGAGGTGTTAATACTACAGCTAAAGCTGTACTGTTATAAATACACCCCTATTATAACCTCAGCCCAAACTGATCAAGCAGTTCACTGTAATTTCATACCACAGTGACTCTTGCACCTGCCTTTCATTACCGCCACCGTATGTGCTATACTGCATTCACTCGGCGTCTTTACTGACACTTTTCCAGCAGTCACACTCATGGCTCCAAGCAGAGAGGCACCTGACAACGCAGTGCAAGTCCCATCGACCTCCACGTTCTCCTTCAAGGCGCCTTTCCCCGCTTCTTCCTCAAACTTTGCGATACCATCGCCAATCAAACAGAGACGTGTATCCCTCGCACTTCCTTCTTCACCACGAGTCGTAGAAGGATGGAACTTTCGCGATGATACAGGCCTAGACGCGCATGTCCCTGAGACAGAGGACATGACGCCTGCAAAGAGGGGGAAGATGAGAAAGCTCACGAACGGTGCGGACAGCGATCCTTATCAGGAGAAGAAACAGCGAAAGAAATGGAGTGATGAAGAGACGCAAATGCTCGTTACGGGATGCAATCGGGTGAGTAGAATCAGCAGTTCAGTTCTCGAGGACCAACGTGTTAATTTTTATTCTAGCACGGCGTTGGTAATTGGAAAACAATTCTGAGCGACCCTACTCTTCACTTCGACAATCGGTCGCCTGTGGATCTCAAAGACCGGTACGTCGGGCTCATTTGATAAGGAAAGAAGATGTTGACAGACGACCACAGATTTCGAACCTATTTCCCGGATGCGTACAAGGAGCACTATCCCAATGCACGCACTCATCTCTCCAGCAAGGTCCGTTCGACCTTGCCTGATGGCTCCTCTCTATTCGAAAAGACGCGGAGTAAGAAACGCCGGCCGTTTACCGAAGAAGAAGACAGGGCGCTAAAAGCTGGTTACGAGAAGCACGGGACTGTGTGGGCCACAATCGTTAAGGATCCTGTATTTCGCGAACAAGGTCGACGATCGACGGATCTCAGGGACAGGTTTAGGAACGCCTTCCCTGAACTCTACCAGGCGGCTGGTTATAAACCTCGCAATGCTTCAAAAAAGAGGCTGTTGGGAGATGACCAGGTGGTGCGCGCTGCCACCGACGACCAGCTCAGTATGAGTTCGACAGGGCCCGTGAGGAGCCGACGGCGAGCGCACACGAGCCAGGGTCTATTCCGAGGTGGAACGAAAAGCGTTCCCCAAAGCACGGCTTGTTCTGAAGATGAAGACAGTTCTGCTGGTGAAGAAGATTGTGACTCAGTATTCAAAACACCCCATACCCCCATCTTCGTCGACAATGTCTCAACATCTTCCTCAAGGTCCAAGAAGTTTGTACCTTTCTCACAAGAGTCCATTGCCACCGCAGATGACGATGACATGGACATGGTCACTTTCGACCAGCTATCCTCCGATCCACTCAATATCCCTGATTTCATGCCCACGTCGCAGCATCACTCACAATACCCTAATCATGAAATGGACGGCCCGTCGCAGACGTGGTCCGGCGTCAACACTCCAACTCACTCACACCATGCCTGGTCTACCGCCGCTGGCTCCCCGACCTCCTCACATCTCTCTGCCGAATACCTGATGAGCGGATCCTCTTCACATGCTCATTCCCCTGCGCTCCAACGTGGAATGATAGGCAAGTCCGCGTGGGGAACGCAGGATTGGTTCTCCGCAAATCCACGTCTCGATCCAGGGCACAGCAACACTCCATCGTCAACATCATACCCCGCTGACGGCCCTCTGTCCCCCGCCTCCCCATTCTCTTTTAGTAACCTTAACCACGGCGTACTCGACCGATATGACCTCCTGCCTACCCTCATGCCGCACGACTTCTCTTCGGAGGTTGGAGTAGGCGACTCACACTCCACTTTCTCAGACGAGATGTTCCCCCCGAGTGGATTCAGGGGGTTCACACACCACTCAAATTATGCTGGAGATCTTATCTTCGGCGCTCGAACACATCAACCTCAACACTCGCATCATTCAAATTATCTTGGTTACGCGAGTGGGGCTGGTGGGACCACTGGCTTTGGCGCCTTTGGAACGCCGGGGCTTGGGCTATCTGGAATTACTCACCAAACAGGCATCCACCCAATGCAACTCGCCCTCCCAGGCATCGACGAGATCGAGCTCACGGGTATCACACTCGATGACACCACGCAGGAAGACACGGGGATGGCGCAGGATGACCCCGCACCCAGGGCTGGGGGCCTCAAGACGGACGGACACCCGGAACAAGTACAGGTTGGGAAAGATGATGGGCAAGAGAAATTCAGCCTTGATGACCTTGTGGACCTTTCTGCGCACGACCAAGACGATGATGTGGAACCTCATGCCACGCCGCCAGGTACACCACATATACAGCGTGCACGGGGCATTGCTGCTGGTGTACGTAGGGCGTCTGAGTCAACTTTCGGGGGCTACCATGGGGCAACGAATGCACGTTCAATCTCGGTGCCCCCGTCTGAGGTCCGCAACCAACTCCCTCAAACTCCCGCCCCTCCCCCTCTCCCGCTTCTCACAACTTCCCCTCGTCAACTCGGGACCGCTTCCCGTCCTGGGATTTATTACGGCCAGCAGGAACCTTCACCTTCCTCTGCCGGCACAAGCCAACGATCCGGGGGCGACAAAAGCGTTCTCTCTTCGCCCATGCCACCGCCACCGCCACCATCCGCGCCTACATACCTTCTCTCGCCTGCGCCTGATGAATACGCGTGGCGCTCAATGGCATCCGAGGAGATGAATAACCTGAATCTTTCTTTCCTTGACCTGCACTATTACGCGGGCGGTGCCGACGGGGGTGGGGTTGACATTGGGAACACGGAGGTTCAGGTGCAAGTGCGGCAGGGGCAGGCGTTGGACTTGGCGCAAGCGTCGGTCGGCGGGCTAAGGGCGTTGCCTACGGGGCTGAGGCATAATATCACTAGCCCCGGCTCGAGGAACGGGGGCAGGAGCGGAGGCGTGATAAGAAGTGTAGGTGCGACTAGAGGTGCAGGCGGGGGTACAGGGAGAGTAGGGAAAGGCATAAGTGGGGCTGCTGCCGCGAGCGGGGTCGGGTCGGGTCGGTCGCAGAGCCATCACCGGGGTCAGAGTGCGGTGTGTCCTCAAGATCTGGTATTAAGAAATGACAATAAGCGGAAGAGGGCAAGCTGGGATGGTGCGCAGGGGTAGTAAGGGTGGTAAAGTTTTTTTCGCTGTCGACTCAATTTCGTTTCGCTTTCTGCTATTCGCTGGATTATCATACACGGGTATATCTCATCTCTCTCACTACCATTATATCAGCATCGTGTCACGTCGAGTGTCCATATTTCGTATCGTTCATCTATTCATCTCTGTTTATCCTTCGTTCTTAATACACCAAATTTGCTGTCTGGTTGCATTTTGTCAAAACTCCACATCGATAATTCGCAAATGAGTCGACACTCTACAAGGATTTATGGAATAGTTAGTGTAACAACATTCGTCTAGGACAAGGAGTGGCTCATGCTGTTGTAGGTCAGTTTCATGAGCTCTGTTTGATCCGCTAAATCTTCTCGAACAAATCGAATTATTCCTTGTGAGTAACAGTGTGGCATAATGTCCGGAACCATTGGAGACTCGGAATTTATCGGGTTGGGGCAAATCACAAGGTGCGAAAGTGGGCTCAAGAAAAAGATTATGCTTTCTCGAGTTTTGAGTAGATCTCGGAGACGGCAGGGCGGTGCAAGTTTCACGATACTGAGAGAGTGCAGGTTCGGGTTGTGAGTCTTGAGTAGTTATAGTTCGCATTGATATTTGGCACGCATGTCGATACGGATAGTCCAAGAATATATTACTGTATAAACAATTCTAGAGAGCGTGTAAATTCTTCAGGAGCACCCAAACCCAAAGGAATAACAATAAAGTAATCAAAAACAACTGACTAAAGTGTATGTATAATCGCCGATGCTACTCAAACATCCACCAAACAACTCTACAAGTTATACACAAACCACGCAGAACGGTCACCTAATCCCGGTTCCTCGCTCTCCCTAGACGTCGTCGCCCGAATTTCGGCCTTCTTCTTATTCTGCGAATGCAGATACGCGACGTTCAAGCCCGTGATAATCACCATCAGGACCGAGAAGATCAACAGCGTGATCGTGGCTTTCCTATACAGTGGGGCGGGGGACAACGTTCCGAGAAGCCAGGTAGCCAGGACGCCGCCGGAGTTGGTCATGATGAACCCGATGGCGATGGCGGTGGCGCGGCGTGTGTAGGGAGCGGCGTTGTTGGCACTCCAGGTGGAGAGGGCGGGGGCGGCACTGTATGCGCCGGTGATGCTTAGGAAAAGACTGCCGTATTTGACGTGGAGGGATTTGGAACCTAGGGGAATTGATAATCAGTTGAGATGAGTACGTTCAGTGAAGGATTTAGAGGAAACTAACCAAGGAACAAGGCGAAGCCGATAGTGGCGAGGACACCGGCGAACATGCTGACGAAACCTCGGGCGCCAAAGTGGTCAGAGATGTAGGCTCCAACCATTGTAACTGCCAATCTATATTCAGCGAAAGGGATGCTAAAGATAAGCAGGGTACTGACCAACAAAAGCGACGGCGTAAGGGGGCACGCTGTATAATTGGGCATTGGCGTTGGTGTATCCGAGACCTGCGATGATGGAAGGTGTGAAGCTACAGAAGGAATTGACATCAGACCTTCGTCTTCGGAAAACTGAAGTCAGGGGATAGCGTACTATGCGAGTCCATACAGAATGACACCTTTGATTGAGGCACATCATAATCAGATACAGTTCATTTAGTCGAGGACAGAGAATAGGGAGTTCTTACCATCGAAAAAGAAGATCAGAGCAAGCATCCACACTTGGGGAAGCGTAAATGCCTGTCCGACTTCGCGCCAGCTGAACGAGTCAGCGTCTTCATCACGGCCTGTAGCCCCCGTTTCCTTGAGTTGCGCAATGATGTATTGCTTCTCTTTCTCGTTGAGGAAGCGGGCGTGGGCAGGCGAGCGAGGGAGCGTGATAAAGGCGGAGAGGCCAAACAAGACGGTGAAGAGACCTTCGAGGATGAATATCCATGCCCAGCCTGGACGATTGCCTACGCCGTCCATTTTGATGATGCCGTAGGCGAGGATACCGGAGAAGGCGCCGGAGAGGGAGGCAGTGGAGAAGAAGGTCGATATCCTGGACAATCGGAATCAGGAGCTGATTAAATAGTGATGAACAAGAGATGTATGTACCTCCACTGGAGTTGATGCCGTGGGTACCAGAACGAAAGATATAAAACGAGGCCCGGGAATACACCACCTGAGATGAGATAGTCGTGGGTAGATAATACGAGAGTAGCGAAGAGCAAGTACATACCTTCACAGAGACCGAGGAAGAAACGACAAGCCAAAAGTCCATGGTAGCTCTTGACGACACCTAAAAAGATTCAATGACTGTACGTCGTCGACGGCCTGGAATGAAAGAACCTTGTAAAGTCGTGATGATTCCCCAGAGCGTCAACATCGTAGGGAGCATTAGATTTGGTCCGACAGCCTGAATCCAGTTAGACTATTGGTTTGAGGAATGTGATTGGCACTGGCCTTGAGAACAAGATTAGATGGGAGCTCGGCCACGATATAAGGAATGTAGGTGACAGTCAGCGAGATGCTGTACTGATAATTCGACATCGCCAAGTCCTTTTGCAGGCCAGCAACTCGAGCATTGGCGAGATTTGTTCGGTCCTAAGCAATTAATATCGAACGTTGAAAAGAACAAAAAGAATCAAATAACTCACCAGGAAAGATAGGAGATAGAACATCGCAACAACTGGGAGGATATATATGTCGAGCTTCCGCCATACCTTCTCGAGAGCTGGGTCAAATCCTGGATCGGCGCTTGTATCGAGGCTGCTCGTTTCCGGCGCAACCTTCTCCGGATCTGTAGAGCTGCGAGAAGGGGTCTTTTCTGAATCCGCCATTATACGAGAGCACCTAGAAAATCAAGTCCGAGGGAAGGGATATCCCGAAAAAAGAACATGGCTCTCTAAATAATTATAAGTTGACCAGATGGGTTCACTATTCAAAGAAGTTTGTTCGCCTGCCAGTCCGTTACGTTGATTGATGGCCAATCATCAGTAGATAATAATATTAGACGGGGTTCCATCTATCCCCGGACAAGAGTCTTGTGTTTATCGACGCACAAGTTCAAAGTTGTGTCTCGCCAGGGCTAGCCTTCTTTCAGGGTTAATGACAGATCTTTCTGTGGGCTCGTTGGTATCTTTTCTCTCGTCTAAGATTGGCACTGGCGTTACCACATCTCTTCAGGAAAGCGAATCTGGCCAACCAGGTCATGACTCATGACAAACGGGGCTCGTGGCTGAATGAAAGCTTTCACGCCAGACTTGAACGGAACCTGAATTTGCTTATTCGAACTATCTCAGTGGCAACTATCTTTGTATCTATCGCTGTCTATCGTCTAACACCGCCTACGCTGAACAAAATGATACGTCTTCCTCAGGGCGAGGTATCGTTATGCCAGAGGTATGTACCTCGAGGGACGACTTGAGAAAGTGTGCTGACGATGGTTTCTTCTGAAATATGTCACTGAATTCGCCAACCGATCCAAGAAAATCCCACAACGTCATTCAAAGTGCTTCTTGTTGAGGCACGGTTCTGTTGCGATGTCTCTTTCTCGTTGGATCTGTGCCTGCTCATGTACACCTTGCCTTGCCTGTACAAGATTTACCGTCGCTTAACGCGTCAACTTTGCGTAAATTTTTGAAACGAGAGACAGGTTCATGTGTATGTCTGGATGTATGTTCGTCGTCGCTATGTGATCTATCGCCTGCCCTGCCTAAAAGTATGGTCCTCAAACAAGTCAGGCTCGTGGCCGAAGCAGAGCTGCGATTCCAGCCACTCTGTCTCCGAAACCTAGACGATACAATACCCCACGACGGTCACATGCGGGTGCAGAAGAAATATTCCGTACGGAGTATCGCCCGATGGACCAAGCGTGCCACATGCAACAAACCTTCTCCAGCGAGCGGTGGTGATAAGATTTAACCGCGCTTAAAGGAGACAAGTCCAAGGTCATGCGAACCAATATAAATATGTAGCGTAATAATAAATAATTGCGGTATACAATTCAAATGCGATGAAAGTGATGCCAATGAAGCGGAGATGCAATGCCAACCCAGAGAATGCCCTACGAAAACAAATAAGGATAAGTAAGTATGATACAAATTTTGATGCCATTGCCGTGTCGTGGAAGTCATGAAGTACGAGAATCGTGAGTTGGATCTTCAAGAGGCGTATGGACGACATCCGTGACCTCCTTAGTCGCAGACACCCCAAAGACCGAGCTTGGATAAGCACCAACACCTCGGGTATCCAGCTCGTATGTTCCCGTGCTCATCTTGAATTACGGATCGTCAGTTGTAGATACACGGAGTGAATGAATAGGGAACGTACGATTCCTGGTATACGGAAATTTGCCGTGGTATATGTTTCGAGCTATGTATGGAACCGTAAGGTTCCATTGTGACGTGGGTAAGCATTACCGGGAGGAAGGCACGCACAGGCGGAGTAGGAGAGTTGTCCCCGTATAGCACGTTGTGGCCTGAGGCGTTAGCGATCTTCCCCCACGAGCTTCGGGCATTGAGAGTGGATAAGAGGGCGTTGGTGTAGAGTTTTGATAGGGCGAAGTCCCAAACGAAATTTCTAGATATGATGAGAGGCGGACAGACAATGTCTGTGAGTGACTTACATCGTGGTATGCTGGGTAGGTCAAACGCCATCAGTAGGTATATGTGAGCTGTGAGGAAGGGCTTACCGGAAGCACGAGGAAGCAGATGACGTCGAGGGTCGCAAAGACAGAGGTAATGAATCCTGTTTGAATGGTCAACCGTATGATCTTCAACGAAGCTCCATATTAGCCTTTGGATAGTCAATTATGGACATGTCAACGACTCACCCTATTTATTGCGTCATCAGTGCCAGAGAACCCTGTCTTCCGTCGCGCCTAGATGATAATCATCGAGATGGAGTAAGCACGGTGGAGCTTAAAATTACTGAACTACGCACCAGATTAAATGCTAAAGAAATCGTAATCGTGATGTCCGCGATAGCGGATGCAAGGAGCCATGTCAGGGCGGGCCAGTGGAGCTCTGGTTTCCTTGAAAACCGCTGGATATGGACGATTGTAACCGTTAACCAGGCACCGCCACCTGCGAGTCGCAAATTAGATTTGTTCATCTCTTCCTCGTCTCGATACGCACCCAAGGAAACCACGGCGACGCAGCAAATGGCTGCTGCAAGCCAAGTATGCCCGCTAATTATTTTGATCCGATATGCGATGAATATTTGGATTGGTGTCGAGATGAGTACGGTAAGTAGGGGATCTGGAACAATAGAACTCAATTTCAAGTATCGTGGGTATCGTTGAGCATTAGGTAGACTTACCGGTCGGTAGAACTATATCGCGCGTTAGCTATGCTTAATATTTGATCAGGAAAACAACTTACGCATGGGGAAGAAGGTCGTTGCGTACGCGGTGCCTGTGTTACGATGACATGAGACGTGTTATTCAAATTGAATGAAAACGAAATCACCATATTTCGTGACCAGCGGTTCATAAAGGATGGCTAAGTCGAAGCCGGTATTCAAGGTTTCCGCGAAGAGAAGGAAAAGAATCTGTAAGGTACTCCATAAGTCGAAATGGCCAAGACACGCCATGCCTTACAAAGAGCCGCATGTGCCAAGAATCCCTGCTTTGCGATGAACGTCTGCGAGTGCTGAGGAATCATTAAGACGTACTTCTTGTACGTTTGAAAGTAGATGGCGACCTGAAAGAATCATGCATGAATGAACCGCTGTCGGAGAGTGAGAGAAGTCGTACTTGCACCATTAGAACCTGAGGATAGATGAATAGACATTTGAACCCAAGAGAATCCGAGACGCACCCCATACAGAACCGCATTCGTAAAAGCCCCTGCGACGTGTTCTCTCCTCAACGGTTTTCTCTCCAAGTGGCGTGACACCTACCAACGAGCATGGGGCCAAACCTGGGAGTTTACATGCATAATTAGCCACGCGGCGGATACACTGAGAGTCACACTCACAGCAATTGAACAGAGGGCATCGCAGCAAGATCAAAGAAAACCCGTTCCCGACCGCTTGTCTCCCCGAATATAACAGTAAATCTGCCAGGTGTTCGATGTAAGGAAGCCTAAACAAAGAAGTCGAGTAGAAACATTCGTGATGGGCAGAATGCCAGCATACTGCCGGCGTTGTAGGTGGTGTGTAATATAGTTAATGTTCTTCGTATGGCCCATTCGTCAACTTCGCGTTGCAGCTGATCAGTGATCTCATCACTAGGTAGGAGCTCCACATGTGATTGACATCTCCGTTGAATCGTAGAACGTTCGGTTCCATGAGCCATTGCGCAGAGGCCTCTTGATGTGTACCGCAAATGCTCTTTCGGGGAGAAACTGGGGCACGTCGCACATATTTGGCGTGGAGGTCAGTCGGTAAGTTCAGGTAAGTTCTCAAGACCATGTGGAAATAAGACATCGGGTATCAAATGGCAGGTTTGATGACCCTGAAGTCAGACGACCGGTATTTGTCACACTTCCATTCTAAAGTCTCGATTTCATGCAGAAGACATGCCTGCCAAGTATACTTTCATGGACGCCTACGTTGGATATTGAGTCTGACAAGGAAGGCTTATGTAGGAGGACACCGTCCTAGTATCCTATTGAAACGCGAGTCGTGTGGCGTCGACATGGCATATCGGCACCGACAAAGTAGACCAGCTGTCTTAGAGCTGTCCTGTCGCGGACGTTCAGAGCATCGGACTCAGGTAAATTATTCGTGTTTCAACACTGAATGATCAAATGGACACATACACGTCGCGTGCGAAAAGGCAGAAGAAATCTTAAAGAAAAGATCAGGTTTATTTTCGGCATACCTACGAAGTGACCCCGTTTGTTGTAGTCACATCCAATGGATCCTGACGATAATCCTTGTATCGAGAATGTCAATGTTCAGCGAGGGTTGATTAGATACATATGATCATCTGGTGAAAGGAGTCCATATAGAACACCTCCGTAATACAAAGGCTTCTAACATATTCAAAACACAGAATCTGGAAGGTGGAAGTAGTTTATGATACGTGTCAGGAGGAGTTGCAAGCATATTGCATAGAGACAGATGGGTGAGGTTGAAAGAATCAACGTCGTTTGATTTATAACGTAGTCAGTCATGAGCTGGTACCGCCATGTCTTGCATACCAGGCTGAATTTACGAAGAGAGTCTGCGTCACCACAAAAGTAGTCGATAATTACGTCTATAAGTTCTGCCTTCATTCTTAGTGCCTAGGTTGCAAATATATAGGTCACATAAGCATCATTCACGAAATGAATATTGCTTACCGGGAGAGCTGTCAGGAGCTGTCTAATAGGGATTTTAAAGACAAGGAACTTCTATTTCAAATTTGTGGCCGCATGGCAGCCATCAAAAGTTGCCGTGAATCTCTTGAAGCTAAGCTGCGCATCTTGAGTAATTCATCGGACGCGGAATGTGCTGTGTATCATGTACTCGAATACTTCTAAGTATTTCACTTGTTAGTAGATAGCCGGGAGCAGATTCATTAAGTAATGTCAATCTCCGGATTCACAGCGCGCCACGGCATGAGCATCAATAATCATCCACACAAAACCTTTTCAAGAACTCCAGAGTCCTTTCTGGGTAGTCCCACATGAACTTTACAGAGTGATACAATTGAGTGAGATTATGCGCAAAAAGGAAGACGAAGAAGAACTCACAAAATGATTGGCATCGCTGAATGATGCATAAGTTATCTTACTCGATTCCTGTGTCCTTTCCTCGAGGTACGACGCGGTATAAGTACAGCACGATAGAGATGAATCTCCATATAGACATGCGATATTCGGACTCCCCCACGCTTCACGAGCTTTATGATCATTGAGCAGAGTGTTCGTTTGTGAGGCAAGTATAGAGAAGAACGCTCCCTCGGGGATGATGGTGTCGCACTCTACGTCAGCTGTGGAGATCGCAGCTGATATGAGCTCTTCTTCAGACATATTCTCCGTCGTGGGTTTCTTTGACTCATTCGGCCTGTCCTGCCCGAGCAGTCCTGGTTGATAATAGCAAGCACACCATCTTTTAAAAGCAGAATCACGCTGCTTTGGAGATAGTGCCAGATCAAATAGAGGACAGTACGCTTCTGGAGGATTTGTGATTCCGAGGCAGTAGGTAGCAGGGTCTAACAATGATGATTAACAGGAATAAAGCTTTGAGATCCGAGGTGCATAATGCCCACCTAGGAGAATGAAGCTTTTGACATTTTTCTTCAATCTCCGTCTAAGATCTTCCGAAAATTTGTTGATAGAGCAGAAGATCGACAATAAAAACACGCATCCCAGGGACCAGCCTGCAATGGCCACGTCCTCGGGCAACGACAAATGCTGTATCAATCTATCGATGGCCAGCGCAATCAAGACACCCTGTTCCACCAGGACCTGCGTACGTTCCAGTGGAGATCCGTTGAGAAGCGCGCGCCGCTCGACCTCGGTGTATGGCGTTGTGCCAGGATATCCTCGTCGATTGAGGCATATTGTCCTCACCTGTTGAGAACACGCAATATTCGAAAGACGTGCGAAGGTTCCTGCAATGTTATGTCAAGCCTGCGTTGAGCGTGCATGAGAAGGTAGATATCTACCGCTATGAAATGTATGACCATGGATAAAGAAGATGGTCGTATATCGAGGGAGCAGAGGTGGGCCACTGTCGGTGTAATAAAATGTGATATTGCTTTCAACGGTGATGGAAGGCATTGAAGGGAGGTTTTGCGTCTAACTCAAATAATGAGCAATTTGAAGGAACGGCTTTATAGCCAATTGAGGCGAGGGACCAAATCGCGAACGAAACGGGGTACCCCTGGTGCACTGGCGGGAGGGGACTCTTCTGGACATGCAGCCACGAGGGCCGACGAAGCACATAACCTGGGCTTGTGCTCAATGACACGAGTAGGAGATTTGATCGGATATGAAAAGGGCACACTATTGAGAGCCAGTTACGTTGGTCCTTGTCATCCCAGCACATAAGAGAGCAAGGGTGGATTTAAAATGTAATCTCTGGTAATCCAATCCATGCGACGCGACATGAAGCATCGTCCACACTGGCATGAAATTTGGATCAAAGCTCTTAAACAAGCCCAAGGTCCTCTCGAGTAGCATGGCCTTAGCAGTAAAACTAAGGAGGAACTGGCATGCGCAAGAAGACGATGATGGACTGACAGGGTGACTTGCATCGGCGCTGAATGATGCATAAATTATCTTGTTCGACCCCTCGAGGTAAGTACAGCACGATAGAGATGAATCATCATATAGACACGAGAATATCTGGGCTTCCCGAATCCCCATGCTTCATGAGCTTTGTGATCGTTGAGCAGAGCATTGGTTTGCGAGGCAACTACATCGGACTCGCAGAAGAACGCTTCTTCGATGATGGTGGTGTCGTACTCCATGTTAGCTGAGGACATTACGGGTTGATATGAGCTCCGCTTCAGACATACTCTCCGTCGTTGGATTTCCTTGACTTGATGACAGAAATAAGCGCGTCTTCCAGTCAAGGTCATGAAAAAAGAAAATGTAAAGACACAACCTTCTGTGCTCATGTGACCCGGCTCGTTTCGGAGCGGTCTCTTCGTTGAAATTTTGCGAAGAGTCATCTAGAGTCGCTAAGAGTCATAGCGCGTACGCGTGGCGCTTGGCGCTTGATATATGAAGAGATGTGAATACCTGGTGCCCAAGCTCTTGTTCCTGTTCCATGAAATGGATGTTTTTGACTGTGTTGTAATCGGCTCAGGTCATGCGGGGAGCTGTGCAGCGCTCTCTGCCGTGGAGCATGGTTGTACGCGCGGTAAGCTCTCTATTTCTTTTGACGCGTTTAAGGGTTAACAACAAGAAAAGTTCTCATGATCGACAAATGCCCTGAAGAATGGGTAGGAGGTAATGGGTACTTCACCTCTGGTGTGCATCGCACGGTACACGATGGATTGCGCGATCTTCTCCCCCTTGTGAGAAACGCGCCGTCTCTTGAGACGATTGAGCGAATCGATATGGATCCCTATACACGCGAAAATTTTATTGGAGACCTCGGAAACGGCAAATCTCACCCGGCGCTTCTAGATGCATTAGTCGACAACTCACGAGATGCCGTGGACTGGCTGGCTCGATCCATTGGCGTTCCTTTCACGTTCTCTTTCGATCGACAGGCACATGAAGTCAATGGACGGCAGAAGTTCTCGGGCGGCTTGGCACTTAGCGTTCAGGACGGTGGAAAAGGCTTGATTTCTGCTCATCAGCGTGCGCTCAAAACGGCGGGAGTTCAAGTATGGTTCGATACTCCTGCACTATCTCTTGTCATGAGGGACGGCACAATTTCTGGAGTTGTGGTCCTACGAAACGGACACGAGGTCCAACTATCGTCCCGCGCTGTCATCTTAGCTGCAGGCGGATTCGAAGCCAGCGCGGACCTACGAGTGAAGCATCTGGGTGCTGGCTGGGAGCACGCACGAGTAAGGCCTATCAAAAGCTCATAATGAAATATCTTACGCAGGAGATCCTAGGTTCGAGGCACGCCATACAATACTGGTGATGGATTTGCCATGGCAAAGGCTGTCGGTGCAAGATTTGCTGGTGACTGGGCTGGCTGCCACACCACTGCCTGGGACGCAAATGCAGCAGCTGATGGTGGTCAACGTGACCTTACGATTCAGTATACAAAGTTAGGCTATCCGCTTGGCATCATGATAAACGCCAAAGGGGAACGTTTTGTGGATGAGGGCGAGGATTACCGAAACCACACGTATGCCAAGTTTGGCCGTGCTATCCTCAACCAGCCTGGGGGTATTGCCTTCCAAATTTGGGATTCTCAGGTCATTGATAGCCTACGAAAGGAAGAATATGGTGACGGTGTCGTGGAGAAAGTTTTCGCCCATAGCTTGGAGGAGCTGGTGCATAAGCTCTCTGAATTGGGGCTGGAGGATGAAGAGAAGTTTCTGGAGACTCTGATGGCGTTCAACCAGGCTGTTCATCGCTTTCGGGGTGAGCATCCGGAGTTGCGTTGGGATCCGGCTATGAAAGACGGTCTTTCGACAGCACAGCTTACGCTACCGAAGTCAAACTGGGCATTGGCGCTAGAAAATGCGCCTTTCATGGCTGTAAAGGTTGCTTGTGGAATAACCTTTACGTTCGGTGGTTTGGCTATTGATCCCCAGTCAGCGGCCGTGTTCGGTGAGGATGGTCGTGTGATCACAGGGCTGTTCTGTACAGGAGAAATGGTCGGTGGTCTATACGACAACAACCATCCTTCAGGAAGTGGGTTGACTGCAGGTGCGGTCTTTGGAAGAAAGGCAGGAAAAGGCGCAGCTAGTTTACGTGCAAAGTAGTAGACGGATCAAGTTACAGAATTCTCTCGCTCGCTTTGGCACCCATTCTTTTGCAAAATTCGATCTTCGCAAGTTTGACTCCGGCGCACACGAACGATACGGTCTGGATCGACTAGGGCATATGCATACGTTACCTAGGACCTCAAGATCCATCTCATTGTCAACCCATTCCCCATCCAACTTATCTATTGTCATAGCCTCCTTTCCCGAAACTCAATCTTCGCAAAGTCGACCTCGGCACTCGTTAACATCGTTTTATTTATAGACTACATACGATGCGTTCACACATAACCTGGGACCTAGGTGAATCATTTCTCTCCCAAGCCAAACTTTGTGCTGGTGCCTCCTGCTTTTCTCTTCGACCCACAATCAATGCTCTTCCTCGTTTCGAGTCCAACGCCGGAACACGCAGACGACGGACGTAGGAACTATATTGTTGTGATTACCGCGTGTTGAGAGATACAGTAAGTCAATCATGTCTTTTCTTCTCATCCTCGTGCTAATGCATCTGTAAATCAAGATCTTGCATTCCATTGGACTTCAACGTTCCACTTGATTTCAACGCGATGCGAGGTCCTCGATCGTCCATCTCATTTCGGGATCATTCTTATGTCCCTGCCGTGGGTCAAGCGCTCAAGATCGAACATTTATTCCCACATGTGGACACGAACAACGGAACAGACCTTCCATAGAACGACGACGACTTTGACCGAATAGTGTTAAAGGCCTTGAAGTCCTTGTGTACTCCAACACCGATATATTGTGAGGGTGCTATCGGTGGTTTATCGGCTTTCTCAAATTGCTTTCTCGAACGAGGTCAATAAACTCAACATTCGTGCCCAACTTGCGCCTACCCGTTCCCCGCCTAACCATCTATTATAAGACACACCACAAACATGGCGAATCATTATCATAGCACTTCAGTGGTATACATTCCACAAGCTTTTCCTGTATCCACCTTCTAAACGAGTTATTATTTAGATATAGGCATAGACAACCTAATTACCTCGATTTAGCTACATCGTCGCTGCACGAGCGCAGGGAACTTGG
>JABAJS010000121.1:0-34215 GCA_018221635.1 Tephrocybe sp. 10521TJB | reverse complement strand
AGAAACTCCCAAGGATCACAAAGAAAGCTAGAATGAAATGGACAGCGGGGTCAGGTGGCATCGGGACCGCTCGCAACCAGATCCGGAATTCCAACACCTTATAGGTTGAAAAATTTTTACAGCCGCTTTCAATACTTGAAGCTTTCAGTTTCCAAAAGAGATTAAGATTGAATGAGAGGGCGTGAACAGGGCATGAACAGGGCAGACGTAAAAAAGCAATTGTTTCCACGTGTTTGTTAATCTCCGACGGCGACGACAAAGCAAAACATGTGGCCCAGCCCAACCATTCGACCGAGGTGCGCGTCCTTCTCTCAAGCGAGTTGACTCCACAAGTTTGGATACTGATAGAGCGCACAGGGCTTGCTGTACTCCCGCCTAGACTTGTCAGACTCGAATCGGCATCCTGAGATTGTGGAAACAACCCCCTCGTCCCCAAGCTTGACGTTCTTCAATGATTCAAATGGACGAATTAGAAGAAGACTTGTCGCTTTGTCACCTCCACCACAATGTCGAGCTCTGAGCCCAGCCTCCCCTCCATTAACCCAGACCAGGATGCTGTGAAGCGGCTAAACCTGAAATATTCAACGTCAACGGTGAAAAGGCTCCCCTCTATTTTCGAACATTAAAAAACAATATTCATTCGTCGTTGACCTGACTATCAATCACTGGATACTAAGTCTCAATAGGACATTTATTCTGTGGTGCGCGCATTTTCCCTCTTCCACCTCCATGCAAAACATCCACCAGTAACGTCGTCAAATGTAGCTTTGTCATGTATTTCTCCATCTGAGCATCCTCTCACTCGATGATACCTACATAGACCTTACAATTGTATGTTGAAAACCTTGCCGGCGTTTCTTAATAATCCCTCGACAAGGCTGGTACCGAGATAGTTGTCTTCGGTTGCGGCGAACGGCAACTTATGCAATCATACGCTGGTATGTTACCCTCTTAGTCCACAGCAAAACCCTCCGAGATCTCATTTTGCCGGGCTCCACAGAAATCACTGAGCCTATCTACGCTGAATCGAGAACTTAGATGCGACACCCTCGGGCCAGGCGCGCAAGAGTTACCTCACGAACGGCCGCTTCGTTACTACACTGCGGAGTACCCAGGTGGGTTATGTTTCGCCCGTTTCATTTCTATCTTACTCATCTTACTGTCTATCAGCGTCTTATACTCTTGGAAAAACAGCGAAACATCTCTCAGCTAGGTGGTGGCTTCATCTCTGGACCAGGTATGTTGTTTCTTTCGTGTCATCCGCAGCTGATTCAAAATTTCAGGCCTTTCCTGCATGATTGCATGGCGTAGGCAACATATAGAGGATCGTAAGTCAAAAACTGGCGATGTGATGTTATACTTCTGACGACATGGTGCAGATATGAAAAGCGCGAATTTGTTGGAGAAGGCAGGAGTCAAATCTCAGCATAACTGGTATCCCTTCCTACTCAACCTTGCCATGCCACCTGTGTGCTACTTCGTATGCAATACCACTTTACTACTAGTTAGACTGATGACCGATCACTCAACGGAGACAAGCTGAGTTGAGGCCTAGATAATCTTATACAACAATGGTAACGAGCCTATTTACCTGGTCTCTGTCAAGATTCTATATGAACGTCTAACGTCTCCACTACGACTTAATCCACTATGATTCGAAAGTCCGACCCTATGGTGATATTCAGCTCAGTGAGCCTATCTTGTGCTACCTTCAGTGCATCTCTCCTTGTTTTGTTCGACCATTGACTATCTAGATAGCCCCGGGTACTCCTCAATAACCCGCCTCTCTCTTGTTGTCTCTCAATTGCAAGAACAAGATCAAATGGATCTTCCAACCTTGCATGAAGATCACGCAAATTCGGTAGTAAATCTCCACGCCCAACTTTATCCAGAAGTTCCTTGTCGAATAGCATGTATCGAACATAAAACTCTCTGATCGATGGTATGGTGGGCAGAAGGTGTCTAAAAATGGATTCTGCGGCACGGGAATGAATTGATTGCGTCACGGATTGAAAGTCCAGTATCCTTAGCGCGCATCGTGAACGTTTCACGAGATCGTGAAGACTGTTGTCAAGAACGGCGTAGCTTGTGTGAAAGATATTTAAGAAATATTCAGGGGGGGAGACTTGAGATATCCGAAGTTCACGAAGCTGAGGTACCGTTATGTGAGCGAGGATGCAGCTGTCCTCGATATCCATGCAGATGGTATGCAGTTTGGCCATAGTGACCATGTCCGGCAGGGGTACGTAGCCATAGTCAAAGCGCTTGGAAAGTATAAGAATTTCGAGGTTAGGTGTTTCTCCCAGAACAGCGAGAAACCGGCCCAGGTTCATTCGCGCATGGAGGGGCAAAAAGGAGACACGCAGACTCGTTAACTGGCTCCATCGCAATTGCAAGTCAAATATGGCCACATCATTAATAATCAGCAAGCTCAGAGCAGGGAGGACTAAACTATCCGATGCCGGGAAACGTTGGTTGTGCGAGAAGAACGGGGTCGAAAAACATTGAAGGGACACACATTTGCGTAGAATGTACATCATTTCCTCGATATCAATGCCAGAAGTCCTTGACAAATCGAGCTCGTGTAATTGTCCCATTGGAATTGATAGGCTTTGGAGCTTCATGGGATTGCCGTTTTGAAACTGGGGGTTTTTGAATTTCAACCTCCGAAGGTTTACCGCATGTTTGAACAATTTCAATTCCTCCAGAATATAACGAGTGTCGACCTCTCTGTGAAACCCATGGGAACACAGTAGTGCCATATCTTCGACGGTTTTGAAGAACTCCGGCGGAAGATCTGCGAGCTCCCACAATGCCTGAACGGGATAGCTCAGATGGAACTTCTTCAGGCGGCTCATATAAGGAAGGATGAGAGGTTTGAGCGTAGCGGTCTTTGCCTTTCGGGACAAATAGATAGTTATGGATAACAATCCAGAAGCGGGAAGAATTGAGCGAAGAAATATGATGGGGTGCGCCAATTTGCTGTCTGGAAGATCCCGATTGTCGACATGGACACGATTCCACAGACAAGGTTCCGCGCATGCAATCCCTCTCCACCACGAGCAAACGCGTCCTACGATCCATTGTATTTGCGATAAGTCGGCTGGATATTTGATAGCCTCGGCTTCGGCAGAAATTACAAATATCCTTGCAAGAATTTCAGGAGGTAGGCGTTTCTGAGGAGAGAGGGCAAGGCAAAGGTGTCTGATCTGGATATCGACTTCGTCAACTGGGTGCGCGATTGATGGCCGGGAAATCTGATGCTGTATGAACGAACGATATAGCTCTATAGCCCGATGTCTATCCGTATCCGTTAAAAAGTTGGCGTTTGTCCTCTCTGCAGTGGAGCACAGCTGGAGAAGACCCACATCGCTTTGAGTTAGGTTCATCGCCAATGATCGGAATACTAGGATTTTATGTCGCGGTCAAAGTGGTGCCTTTTGGGAACTTCAAAAAAGTCAATGGCTCGCAATGAGGGTCGTTAGATGGACCTTACCAGTGTTTCCAAGATCAGGCAATGGCAAACGCACAGCCGCATACAGCAGTTTACATCACAACTTATGGTCCTTATGGGAAGTTCGTTAATCAACCGGTCAACGGTCCTTTGACTGTATTGTGATGTGCCGGCCCGGCTCGGCCTGAAAGCCGTGGCTTAGGCTCGCCAAAATTGAAGCCAGCCGTGGCTCGGCTAGCTGCGGCTCGTCCCAGGCCCGCTTCAAGCAGAACCGTGCACATCAGTGCCACTGTGAAGGACTTTTCCAACTCCATTTGAGCCTGTTGGTCATCACTGAAAATATTGACCAGTTAATACGACAGGGACAAGCTGGCTGCATTATTTCTGGATTCAAGGATGAGCAATCACATTTCAGCGCATAATGAGGCCAGGTAGGAACTTGAAGAGACGCTCAAGAGTCAACGAAAGTTGAAAAGCCAAAAACAAGGGAGGCACGCGCCAATGTCAACCGGTGATACCCGCGTTGTGGCAGTGCACTTGAGCGTTCAGTTGACTGTGTTTCGTTTAATATTTATTCCTGAGAACGTCAACTGATTATTGGAACTATGTTCTCGCATTTTATAATCAACATGAAGGAATAAAATTGCTACATTCATTGTGGTCGTCCACCCATCATTAAGCCCGGGGAACCGGGTAGCCAACGGGGAGCCAACGATCTTGACAGATTGGAAGTGACTGGTGCGCATTTTCCGTGACAGACTTCACCAATGATGTGTGATTGAATTTCCTGACTACGTCCCCCCAAGGTATCATCAACTTAGCCACTTATTAGCACGGCGCCGATACCCTTTTCTTAGGTAAGAAAGAGTTTCAACTCACTTCGAAATCACGCGCAAATGTTTGCATACATCAGGCAGACATGGTACTCGACGACAACCACAAATTTCTGGCTAAGTGTGCATTCGTGGCAAGCACGAACGATATATCATTCACAGACGATGAGCGAATACGAGGTATCAAGCTACGGATCTCTTACACACGGGAGCTCTCTGACATCGACAACGCGATCTCCTGTCTTTGCCCTAAAGGTAGGATAACGCAGGCAGCAACAAGGTCTCTTGTTAGCGACGATATAGCTCGTTTGATGATCAAACGATCTGTGGTTGATGAATACCTCAAACAACTTTGCATTGCATTTTCGTCAGAGAAGCGCCTTCCGTCTGAAGTGCTCGCCAGAATATTTACAGATACAATCAAAGAGGAGGACGACATTTTGTATCCCATTCAACTATCACAGATGCCATGGGTCTTGACCCGCGTTTGCTCGAGATGGAGAAGCATCGCTCGCGCTGAACCCCGGTTGTGGAGCGCCGTCTCGGTGAAGGTCCGTTGGGGTAAAGGGGGCAGTGCTCAGTCATTCCTCCAGGATACTCTTCCACCCACAGGCCCGTTAAGTATCCGACCGTATATCTGCGGGTTCAAACCATTGGAAGCGGTATTCCTTCCTTACTTCAGGCGCGTCAAGAAGTTGGATCTCACCGGTTGCTCTGAGGCGAGGTGGTCACTTAATTGTCTTCCTCCTTCATCATTCAGCGAATTAGAGGACTTAACTTTGGATCTTTCCCTTCCTGGTGACGATGATATCGAAGAGGATGGGGACTCCAAGTACACCCTCCAGATACTCGAGCTATTTAAATATACGACAACGCTTCGGAGACTTGCCATTACCGCACATGACCTTGCCATCGTCACGCAAAACCCACACATCCCTCTTACCCAACTCTGGCATCTTGACCTCGCACACGTATACACCTTCGACTTCGAGATGTTGATTCAAATCCTTCGCTCATGTGCATTTCTGCGTTCTCTTATTTACCCCATCTATGATCCCGTTGAGCCACCCTCCCTCATGGGTCGTGATCCAATCCTACCCTGTCTGTTATCATTAAAGGATAACAGCTCCGCACTTTTCCATTTGCCCTTATGGTGGGATCGCCTCACTACTCTCATACTTGATGTGCGTGTCACAGATGAGGCACAGCTCGATGGGATGCTCGACGTTCTAGAGCAAACCTCACAGCTCGAAATTCTGGAAATTTTCCTCGCTTTGACATCCGAATGGGAGGATGTTTTGCCTTTACGAGTTGTCACCCTCAAAAAGCTAAACAGGCTCTCGATTTCTGAGTTGGACATTTGGTTCTTTCAACATCTCAAGCTTCCAGGGCTCTCTGAGCTTCGCATGGAGCAGCCGATTAAAAGATGCAACATTCCGGGTGCAGAACTCCTCGCCCTCGTGACGCGTTCTAGGTGTGATCTGCGGACATTCAACGCTGTTTGGTCTCCTGGCCTGTATCAAACGACTCCTGATCAAGCGTTTCGGGAATTTCTTTCGGCTATTCCGTCGTTGAGAGAGCTCTATGTGCGCAATATTCTCTTCGACGTGGAACTTTTGCAAGGCATAAAAGAAGGGGTCATCCTTCCCCGGCTGAGAGTTCTTCATGTCGACGTCAACAGTCCATCAGAGTTCATGGGCACAGTAGAAGGAGTGGTGGAACGATGCGGAGAGCTAAGTATAGCCTATGGCTACCACATTATCCAGGACAATGACCATTCACGCAAGCATCAAGACGATGCAGAGGAAAGGCTTTGGGAACTCAATTTGACGCTAGGCTCAGATTTTCGGCTTATTGAAGTGGGGAGATTTCATGATCAATGATGATCGATGAATAGAGCCTTCGAGGGCGGCTTGTTTGGTTGCAGTAGCTAGCTATGAGCTGGTATCGGCAATCTCGGCGATCTTTGATTCTTGAGCACGTGGGTTCATTACGAACTTGCTGTTCCCCAGAATATCCTGTCAACTTGTCTGTCAAGGCGATTGTCAAGCTACTGTACCGAAGTGTATGGTAGCAACCGAAAGTCCAGCTTATGCCAGTTGCTAGCCTTTTATAGTAACTCAGTTGCCTTAAAAAGCAAATTTGTAAGCAAAAAGGCCTGCGTTATGCGTTACGGTTGGCACCATACACGTCGCTACAGCATTCAGCCATTCTTGTTTGAGGCAGAACTAACATCCCTAGTATACGACGCAACCTCCCGAGGAATTCTCGATATCGACCAGAATCAATGTTGCAAGTATTCCGAAGAGACGCGCCAGAAATTCTCATCGTTATAATCGTAGTAAGCATCTACACTGCATCTGCCTTGGTCTCCTATGAATTGGAGGAAGTTTCTCTTCTCATTGAAAGGCTACGTTGACCTGATTATATTCTATTCCCCCTCCGTTCTTATATACTAGGCCCATGTGGTCTTTATTCAAATAGTTTTGCCACGCATGGATCATTTATCACGCTCGCAACGATTCGCCCGGTGTCCCTCTGGAGTTAGCTATGGCACCTTATGATACTAATGCTTGATTTGGCGTCTAGAGAAGCCAAGGACTGTGTGCGTACGCGAAAGGAACGCATTATGTTATAGAATGTCAGCTCCTCGACAGCTTGACAGCTCGACAGATCTCGTCTAGCCCAAGAAGGCCACGTATAGGTGGAAATTCGTCACGCGTGGGTTATTCACTTGCAATTGGGGTTGGGGTTGACTATCTTGACGGCCTCCCGTAGTGACGTCAAACGCTAAGATTCAGTAGTAGTGTTCCCCGATTCCCCGAGTCGGCCTGACCTATATCTGTTATTCGGAAGCGATGATCTCAGAACATGTCGTATTGTGCGACTTTTCAAACGAACACTATTCTGCAAATGCCAGGTTCATCATGTGCAAAGGACGCCGTGTCAGTGCCTATCAGTGCCTCAGCCTCCCGTCAGTCATTAATTTCTGACTTGTGGGATTCTAACCAAGTTACGGCTTTGCTTCGCGGAGTCTTTCTTGACAGGGTTCTCATGACCTTCTTTATAAATCAATAGTCTACAGTCAACATCCATCCATTCTATCTCCCTTCCACAATGGCAGATTTCACTGCCGCACAAGTTCTCGCGGCAGGGGCCGACGCGGTATATCTCAAAAATCGTGCTCTACCAGAATCTCCTACGGGCTACTATGACTGGCAAATCACTCCAGATCATGCCGATGATCGGGAAGGTCACTCAGGACTCAGTAATTTCGTCACTCGTGTACGTAGTGTATTTCTACTTCGCATTATTGTCGCTGAAGATGTATAAAGGCTCAAGCGTTAAAGTCGAAAGGGGGTTTCAAGCCCAAAATCTCCGAAGTTGTATGTAATATCAATTGGTTACTTGTTTTCTGATGTTCAAGTAGTTTCCTAGGATGCATTCCTGGACACGCTTAGGAACCCATATGCTATCGATGATCGCAAAGGATTGGTATGTTCATTTTCTGAATAGGTCTTCCAACTAAATTGCTCACCACATCACCATCATGGCAGCTTGCGAGTGGCATGGGCATTCTTGCACGCCTCGATCCCCAGAGTGACCTTGCAAAATCAATGGGCGATAATGTGATCAACACTCTGTACAACACTGTGCCCCATCCACCTGCGGCGTATTTGGGCAACAACGTCATCTTTAGACACGCGGATGGCGGTGGTAACAGTCTTGAGAACCCCGACCTTGGGCGTGCAGGCACTCGCTATGCAAGGAGCGTGCAAGGGACAGATGGACTTCCTCGAACTTCCCTTCCTGATCCCGGCCTTATATTTGACTCTATCCTCAAGCGTAACAAGGTCAGGAAACGTCTAATCTACCTCTTAACTTTGGCCTAATCAGATTCTGGACAGGTTCGAAAGCATCCCGGAGGCATGTCTAGCCTAATTTTTGCATACGCATCGATTGTTACCCACTCGCTGTTCCGCACCGACCAAAGAGACATCAGTATCAACAATGCGAGCTCCTATCTAGATTTGAGCCCTCTCTACGGAGACAGTAAGTCAAGTTGACCTTGTCGCAATCATTTGTGCTCACTGTTTAATTTTTAGATCAAGCTGAGCAGGACAAGATTCGTGACAAGGCCTCCGGCCGTGGTCTACTCTTCCCGGACACCTTTTCCGAGGAACGTCTCTTATTTGCGCCGCCTGCGACAAGCGTTCTTCTTGTATTGTACAGCCGTAACCACAACGTCTGTTGGATGACTCATTCATTAGCCCAAGCTGAGACTTACTACCTATCGTCCAGTACATCGCCAGAAAACTCCTCAAGATTAATGAGAGGAAGAGGTGGTCCGACCCTGTCCCCACCGATGCCGCTCAGCTCGCTCTTCAGGACGAAGAGATTTTCCAGACCGCGAGGCTTATCAAGTACGTGTTCATGTTCATCATTAATTTTGGCGTCGTTTGAATTTCCACGGCAGTGGTGGACATTTCATGGCTAGCATAAAGGGTGACTATGTTGCTAGCTTTTTGGGCTCATCGGATGGGTGGGATTGGGATATGAAGGCATTCGATGTACGTTCTCACGTCCAGTGGGTCTTCTCTTTGAATAGCTGACTCCGTCGCCAAGCCTATCAAAACCAAGGAATTCAGCGTTCCTCGAGGGGAGGGAAATCACGTAAGCATCGAGTTCAATATTCTCTATCGAGTAAGCGAGTTGTTTTATTTGTTCAATAAAACTGTTGACCGCAGACTTTTATAGTGGCATGCAACACTTTCGGAGAAAGACGAGAAATGGACTGAGGACTTATTCAAGGAGATCTTCGGTGATAAACCCTTCGAAGAGGTATTTCCCTACATTCAATGTATAGACGTTTGATATGACCTGACTCTTTCAGTTAACGTCCAAGGATCTCGGTACTATTGCCAAAGTATTTGCAGACGTCGCGAACAACCCTGCGGAGCGCACATTTGCTGGGTATGTAGGATAATATTATATGTCTCGCAGTTCTGTGTTAATCATCATACACAGGCTGAAGCGTGGACCGGATGGGACGTTTAATGACGATGACCTCGCTGAGATCTTGTACGCTGCAACAGAGCAGCCCGCGGGTGCTTTCGGTGGCCGCGGTACTCCTCCTGTTCTTCGCCTTATCGAAATTATGGGTATCGAACAGTCCCGTGCCTGGGGTGTCTGCACGATGAATGAATTTAGGAAGTTCCTTGGCCTCAGAGGTCTGTATACCTAATAACCTTTCAATTCCTTTTCTCACGGAACATGACAGCTTTCAAGACTTTCGAAGATTGGAATCCTGACCCTGAGATTGCGGTAATGTTCATTTCACTCGGCTCAAGCTATACATTGATTCTCCGGATGTAGAGTGCCGCTCGTCGTTTGTACGGGCACGTTGACAATCTTGAACTCTATGTATGTCTAATGGACATATATGGGCAATGGCTCATAAGTCCTTTTACAGCCCGGCCTTCAAGCAGAGGCTACAATGCCTATCACGGATGGATTTGCTTTTGGTTGTGGCTATACCGTAAGTTCTCTTTCAACAATCCCTTCCTTTGCTTCACGAGCTTCTGTAGACCACTCGCGGCGTTCTTGGCGATGCTATTGCGTTGATTCGCGGTGACCGCTACTACACTAGCAATTATACCAGTAAGTTGTTGGAGCGACAATTTTATGCGATTTCAATTTATTATCAGTTCAAAATCTCACAACCTGGGGCTTCTATGATTGCCAGCGTGATATGGAGAATGGTGGTCTTGGTGGGATGAGTAAGCTTTCTACATCTTTTCCCAAATGCCGATGTTCAGCTGAATCATTTTCAGTCCCAAAATTGCTTCTTCGCCATTTGCCCCGTCACTTCCCTTGGGTATAGTGATCATGACATGTTCTCAATTAGTGTCTAATCTTTTCTTTAGAACTCAGTGTACTCTCTGTATCCTTTGTTCACTCCCGAAAAGATGAAAGAGAGTCTGACTCGCCAGAAGCTGGACAAGAAATACGCCTTCGATCACCCAAAGACGCTCCGTATTCCAAAAGTTCTTAATACATTCACCGGAATCAAGAGCGTGTTCAACGACTCCTCGCGTTTCAAAGTGATATATGAGAAACACGGCTATGGGTCAATTCTGATGTTCGACGAGATTGCAAAGTTCGTAAGAGTTTCATAATTGTGGTCATTACGAAGGGCTGACTTGACATAACCAGGCACGACGCTGATAGGGCGATGGTTCTTCATGCCCTTTTCCCTACTCAGGATTCTCTCAGTGAACATGCCCATTGGTTCGCAGAGTCTGTCAAGAAGAAGATCGAGGAGAAGGCATGGCGGTATGAAGGGCAATCTTCGTAATTTTTGCCTCGAATGACTGACCGTCTTAGGTACCCCAACGTCACGGGAAACTACGTCGATATCGTGAAGGATGTTATCAACATTGTCTCTGTTCATGTTTCTGCTGATAAGCTGGTGCCCTGCTTCCGTTATTTTGTTCCAGCGATTCACGCTGACACTTTTGTAGACGGGTATCGATCTGAAGACAAAGAGTAACCCGTCTGGCATGTTTACCGAGAACGAATTTTTTGATATGCTCACCACACTTGTAAGCCCTTCTACTCAATGAATACTCAGTCGTTGACAGTCTTTTTTACTAGTATACGTATGTCATTTCCGCAATATAATCTAGTAATGCCTGACGCGCAGTCAGGCTCACCTTTCTGGCCTTTGACGATCCCGAGTCCAGCTTTGCACTTCATCAAGCTTCTTCCCAAGCTGGCGCAATAATAGGCGCCTTAACTGCCCAATCTGTCTTAGAGGTTTCGCCCTCAACTTCGCCAGTGATTATTATACAACTCTCTTACCCCATATAACGCTTAATTTTATCATTCAGAACTTCATTGGCAAGGTTTGGGCTCACGCCGCATCCTTTATCTGGCCTGCAAAGAAGAAGGTGTGCTATCCATTCCTCAGCGCCCTTACATCAACTGGTCGACCGCTTGATCAAATTGTCGGCAACATACTCGGTTTGGCTGTAGGAGCCTCTGTTAATTACGCTCATGCCGCTGTCAACGTGATTGACTTCTATCTTGACGAGGACAGAAGCACAGAGAGAAGGGCTATAATCGAGCTGGTGCAATCACCAAGTGCTCAGAATGATACAGTATTACGAGGTTATGTCTGCGAGGCGATGCGTAAGTTACCTGTGAACTGTAGCAGTTTTGTAATCAACAAGTCATTTACAGGTCTCAGGCCTCAATTCCCTGGTTTATGGAGGGAAGCAGCAGTCGATGCATCCATCCCCCAAGGACCTGGTCTTCCTCCTTTGGATCTTAAAGCTGGCGACCGCATTTGGGCCAGCTTTAGGAATGCTCATCTCAATGTAAGCCTCTAGATTGATACCCTCACATTCTCCCATGCTTATGGCCCTGATGTACATTAGCCCATTGATTATCCGGAGCCAACTCAAGTTAACCCCCGACGCCCACTTACCTCGTATAACCTCAATGGCGCAGGCTTCCACAACTGTCCGGGCACGGCATATGCACAACTGACCATCGTCGAAATCGTCAAGGCTGTGTTTAGTCTTAAGAACGTCCGGCGGGCGCCTGGCGATGCAGGAAAGCTCCACAGGTTCTCCGAACGAATCCGTGAGACAGAGATGGACTCTTTCATCCAACGCAATGGAACTGTCAGCCCGTGGCCTGGCTCCATGCATCTTGTTGTACGTTCGACTATTTCCTTATATGAACGGGTTCAGCTCATCACTCCTCTGTTCAGTTCGACAGTTGAAGGCTTCGAGGATAATGCTGCGTTATCATGATGATTCACCTCGCATTTAGTTGCACCATGATGTTGTTAACTTTCTATGTAATCCATGCATTCTATTGATATACGATTGTTGACTCTTCGAGTCTCTTCCCGACTGAAATATATATCTTTGCAGTACAAGCAATATG
This sequence comes from Tephrocybe sp. 10521TJB, assembly GCA_018221635.1. Taxonomy (NCBI): domain Eukaryota; kingdom Fungi; phylum Basidiomycota; class Agaricomycetes; order Agaricales; family Lyophyllaceae; genus Tephrocybe; species Tephrocybe sp. 10521TJB. Next base: position 21,969 of record JABAJS010000121.1, on the reverse strand, counting down.
TCAACACACGGATCAGACCGACTTATAAACGTGAGAAGATAGATGCAACCTTATAATAAAAGCTTCATGCCTCAAACCGGCCGCTGGCCCTCGCGCGGTAAAATCCAGTTACCCGGACGATTCGATACCGCCCAACCTCATAACTTTCATAACATCATTGGAATGGCAGCACAAAGTTACGAGAATTAAGGCCCGACATCGGTGTATATTCTGCCACACTCTCGTCAGTTTATAGGACGGAGGTTGTGCATGAGTTTAAGTCAAAAGACAGGGAGGCAACTGAGGAAGGTACCCAAGGAAGCGATGCTTGGCAATGTTCAAACTTAAATGGAGAAGCAGGAAGAGACTTAAAAGGATGTTATTTCGTCAACGGGCTCAGACTTTATGGGTGACGATATATCGTGAACGACATTCTTATTTGGGAAGCGGGCTTTGGAGAGGGCGATATGGACGGTGTCTGGATAGTGAATTATGGTGCCGCGCGGTATTTGAGGGAGATGGTATAGCACGTATGTGTGTGAACGATATCGAAAGACCGTGGATATATATGTATATATAGGGAAAAGATAGTTTGAAACGATGCGTAGCGAGCGGAACCTTGTATGTATGGGAAAAATAAGCAAGTAGACGGTATGCGAGGATTTAACTGTAATGAGCGATACAAAACGAATAATTAAAAGAGGAAACAAGAAGGAAAATAAAAGGCGAACGGTGTTATCGAACTCGAATTCAACAACACCTCCCTGCCCCTGACCCAGTTCTGCCCAAACTAATAGTTCCTTGACTCGAATCCCAGCCCCTGCCTCGCTCCCTCCCATACACTGCCCTCTCTTCATATTCCCACCGCCTAACAACCCGTGCCGCAACATACTCGAACACGTCCCTTACCCCCTCCCCCGTCTTAGCGGACGTGAAGAAGAGTTTCGGGCCTTGCGGGGGTGGAGGTGGAAACGGTGAGGGCGTGGAGGGGGCTTCTGAGTGTGTTAGGGACGGTGTAAGTGGGGAAGGAGTCAGCGAGGTTATTAGAGGCGGGACAGATGGAGCAGGAGCGGTGGGGAACGAGAGGGAAGAGAGTGAGGCATATGCAGATGCCGACCGGGAGGTGGACGAGGGAGGAGAGGGGGAACGAGCAAATAAACTTGGTGTTATCGTTGAACCACTGCTCCTACTGCCACTACTTGACGTCGAGGTTCGCCTTTCCATGCCACGTGTTCGCGCGGAGATAGAAGAAGAAAAGGAAGAAAAAGAACTCCGCGCGGATTCGAACACGTCTGACTCCGATGCCGATCCATAACCCGAGGGGAAGAAGAGAGAGGAAGATGGCGTATGGTATATCGTTAGGCTCGTATGTGTCGTCGTCATTGTCCCGCCTCCTCCTGCAGAGCTTAATGATAGGTTGGATTTTGATAGGCGTTGTTGATACGATGACGCTGACGCTGACGAGCCATTATGAGAGGAGGGCTGGATGATGGCAATGGAGGAAGATGCCGGCGGGCGGGGAGTCGTGGGCGATTCGATAGGGGAGCGGTCTACAGAGAACTCGGGCTCGGGGTCAGGGAGGGAGAGGGAAAGTTGTGTGGCCGTATCCGATCCTGATTCTGGAGGGAGCGGAATGAGTTCCCTCATAAAACTCTCCGCATCTTCTTGCGTAACAAGCCCTCCAGTTCCGGCCAAATCCAGCTTATTGCCAACAAAAACCGCACAAAACTCCCCTTCCTCCCCTTCCTTCACCGGTGCGTTTTCTCGAAACTCGTTCCACCATTTTCTCAGCGCAGGGAGGGTGGACGGCGTGTTGACGTCGAATGTGAGCAGGGCAGCGTCTGCACCCCGGAAGAAGGCAGAAGAGAGAGACGAGAAGCGGTCTTGACCTGCTGTATCCTGGAGAATAAATTGATAGTACCTGTTAGCGAATAAATACGGACGACAGGGAACAACATTTACCCAAATTTGAAGCACTACAGACTCTCCGGGCTTACTAGGATGAGGTAAACTTTTGGTTATGAAATCTGCGCCGATGGTGGCGCGGTAGCCAGTTGTAAATTGGCCTGAGATGTACTAGACGGTAGTAGCCGAAGAAGTAAAGCAACAAGAGAAAGAATAAAGATAATGGACTATCAGCTTGGAATACGATTATCAGTAATATGATGAAAGACCCACCTGCGAACGCAGACTAGTTTTCCCGACTCCAGAGGCGCCGATTACGACCAGTTTTATTGTTGGCATCGGACCTTTCCTATTGCTTGGGGCTTTCCTTCTCACCTCTTGGTCTCTATACCTTATTCCTTCCTAGTAGCAGATCCAGTGGCGCTCGTGCTCGTGCTCGTTTACCTGACGCACGAGCATAGTCTGGGGTCGTACGACCCACTAACGTCGCAGTGAAAGCGACAGTTCAAGTTCGGTTACGATCACGTCATTTGTCAAAGAATTTTCCTCCGGGCCGGTTCAGCTGCCGGTTTCCGCGTTCATGATTGTGCACAGCCACTTTTCTCCGGCGACTTGGCCAACACTGCCACGACTGCGGAGATCGCCGAAACGCGCTTGGCAAATTCTAACACAAACATACACATAAATTCGACGAGGCCACTAATCATTCGATCGAGCTAATGGGCACATTAGGGTCTTTGACCTCGTCCTCGGAACCTGATCTTGCTCAAAGTTCAAATAATTGATTCGAGGTCCAGACCAAGGAATGGATCAGTCTAAGCCGAATAATCACGAGGGGCGGTGTAAGCATGATGGCTTTCAAACAGCGTGTTCCCGAAGTTGGTCCACGACGGAGCTCATCCTGCCAGTGGGTATTAGAATCTGGTACGAAAGTCTTTTGCCCATGCCTATACCCGTACTTGCAATTTATTAAGAGCTAATACCTTTGACGTTTTATCCAGTCCAGAGCGCCGAGACCTGGCCACTTTTGGATGTCTGAATACATAGATTATGAACAGTACGTGGTTGTCTACACCCAGCTGGAACAGGACTGATTTCTGGATAATAGCGGCTCTAACTCTGTAATAGATCGCTTGACAGAAGTCCTACAAGATAAACAACTTTACCAACAGCTTTTGGCGTGTCGAAAATCGGATGCGCAGAAGCTCCTTGACTGCTTCCAACAGGTACATGGATTTTTGATCGTACATTGGAACTCTTCCACTTATGCTTCCTGGCAGCTGCTCGATACACCGAATCTCGATTCACGTATTCGAAACAGTCTTATCGTAGCCACGCAACGAATTTCTACCAAAACAGGACTTTATCCTACATGTTATGACTTGCGGAGCGTCGTTCAAATCGGAGACTACCCTGTAGCTGCTGGAGGGTTTGCAGACATCTACAAGGGTGAGTTTCAAGGGAAGGTGGTTTGCATCAAGACAATACGTCTTTATCAGAAGAGTCATATCGAGCATGCTCTGAAAGTGAGTTTTCGCTAATCTCTAGAGTTGGTCACACTTAACATCGATGCTTGCATTCAGAAATTTTCGAAAGAGGCAATAATTTGGGGACAACTCGTTCATCCAAATATCGTTACAATTTATGGGATATTTCGCTTTCGGGCCCAAGTATCTATTGTGTCACAGTGGATGGACAACGGTGATATTGTACAATATCTGAAGAACAACCCATCGGCGTACCGATTACAACTAGTGCGTTCTCAGTATCGTAATCTAGACACACCTCATATTTCAATTACCAGGTGCTTGATATAGCGAACGGTCTTGCATACTTGCACGAAAACGGCATTATTCACGGTGATCTGAAAGGGGTACGTGGGACCTTGATACATATCAGATAAACCGTAATTTTTCGTCAACCTTGATAGACAAACATTCTCGTCGATGCCACCAATCGTGCCCGTCTTATCGATTTTGGTGTATCATCCGTGTCCGATCCAGATATAATCGCGTGGACGTCACAATCTGCAAGTGATTCCGAGGGGGGTACAGTCAGATGGCAAGCGCCTGAGCTGTTTTCTGTTGAAACAGCAACGGGTGGAGCTAAGAACAGCACTGCGAGTGATGTATACGCCTGGGGTTGTGTTTGCTTTGAGGTGAGATCTATTAATCCACAATGGCTTTAGAGACTGACAAGTTAACAAAGATATTTACCGGAGAAATTCCTTTTGTCCATATCAGCAACAACTATGCTGTTGTTGTGGCCGTCAAGTCGGGTGCTCGTCCTATTCGGCCACCTGCGTCCAGCCAACCTTGGAAGAATTGGGGGTTGACGAACGATATATGGTTATTCATGGAACAATGTTGGGAAGAGGACCCCTCTCAGCGACCATTTACCAACGTGATTGTTCGAAGGCTGAGTACTTGCGTCGCGGATGACAGACGGAAAAAATCAGATGATGGCGCCTTTGCTGCTGCTGAATTTCGCCGTCGAATGAGCGGTCAGGGGGAGAGTTTGACGGTCGAATTCCTGAACCGCATACTATTCGTTACTGATCTTTCATCCGGCGACGAACAATCTGGTAAGTTATATCACTTGCACCACACCCGTATCTCTGTGACAAGCAAACATACAGAACCAGTTCAACTTCTCAATGGCGTTCATCATGCAAATTCCGCCCCTCTGATTGATACTTCAGAGCATCTTCCAGAATACTCAATAACTGTAAATGACCATGACATCGCACGGGTGCCTCAACATTCTATATGGTCAAACGAGGTGATTGTTAGTGACCCGGATGATCTCGACATTTCTTCGTCGCGAGGAAGCAGACTGGGAAGACTCGGATTTTCCTTTGGCAGGAAGAACTCGTGGGGGTCGGCCTTATTCAGAAGCGAAACTTTGGCCTCGTCACAGGAGGGTTCAGTGGTGTCAACGAATAATGGACTATTGCGGGAGCCCTTGTTAACGAACGAGCCAACAAGCGCCGATCCGAAGAAAAGAAAGAAGGAGGCCGAGCGACGAAAGAAGGAAGTGGAAATCGAAAGGCGGAGACTCTTGGAAAAGACGCAGCGGGAACGAGCACGGGCGGTCATGCAGAAGCGTCACCAGATGGTACAGGAGGAAGGTGGTCCAGGTACAGGGTCATTAAATACGTTTTTTTATGCGGCTAGTTCTTGAGAGGGTCGGTACACTAATTTATTTTAACCGTACGTGCAAGTGCGGTTGCATATGGCTGAAGTTTCGATTGGGCTGTGGACTTCTGCTCAACGATTCTCCCCGCTTAAGCTTCTGACGGCTTCTCGATGTCAATCTTGTTTTCTAGAACATCTATAAAGTCATCTATGCGTCAACGTGTCAAATGACGACGTCGTGTGCTCCATCTATGATAGATTAATATGATATATTAGTGAACTACGACTCTGCAGAACACATACATTAATCTGCATCTTGAACGAGCCTAAAATCAGTGCCTTCCAGGAAGTTCAACTCTAGTAGTCTTTCTTCCGCTTCTAGATGTCTCAAACTATGATGTCCATACGCAGATGTCAATTCCCCCCGTCGTTCAACTTGTCTCTCGATCATATGAACAAAGTCGAAAATATCTTCCACCGTGACCTCCATAAATCTTAGATATGGCAGTATCGCTGAGTCTGCTAAGCTCCGCAAAAATGACTTATCGATCCCAACCAGACGCGCGTGTAGTTCTCGCAAGGTGTGGGTGCAGTTAAATAGAATGCGCAATGAAGCGGTAGAAGCTTTATGAAAGTCGTTGAGTTCATAGGTAAGGCACTGTAAAGCACACCCTGAACGAGTAATAAAGTCGACGAGCTGTTCCCCATGGATTTCATAAACTGAACCCAGACAAAGGTCAAGAAGTTCTGGAGTCTGTAAATGGGAGAGGAACCACAGTTTCGGTGCGCGTAATGAGAGGGATTTCAGTTTCGGCAGTAATATCGTCTGTGCACCTGAATAATTGTACAGCTGGTAAAGGTTAACCTCCAGGCTCATGAGTTGTTGCGCAGCTGCCAAAGCGCTTAGAACCCTCTCTTGTTCCTCCGGAATGGTCACGTATATTTTAAGTGATAGAACCGTAATGCGACTCCAAGGAATGGTAAGAGAAAAAAGGCTGAGGTGGCTCACAATTAGTGATTCTAACTTTTGAAGGATTGGCTCGGGGGCTATGGTACTGGCGACAGTGTCGTCTGGGCCATTCAATGGGTAGGAGAAGTGCTGGAGGGATGTACACGGATGAAGAAGTTGGATTAATTCTTCAAAGGTCCAGTAGCGCACAACTGAGAGGTCGAGGTGAAGGAGCTGATGTAAAGGGATATAGGGATTGAGAACAATGTGCGCTGCATCGTTCAGGGCGAGCATCTGCATGTTTTTCATGTGTCGAAAAATTTCGAGCTGCGCAAGCTTGGGCCGGAAGCGTTGCAATGTGTATCCAAATCGAACAACGTCCAAAGATAGATCCTCTATTAAGCCGAGCAACTGCGACGGAAGCCTGGTAAGCTGGTCAACCTCTGGTTCCCGGATCCTGAGATGAAGTTTCCTAAGACGCGACAGGTATGGAACGACGATCAGGTTTAGTCTGTCATCGACTACGTGAGACCTGTTGTTTGACTCCAGTTTCATGTAAAGCTGACCGGAAGCGGGGAGAGTTGATTGTAGAAATGAGATTGCATTTGTGAGACTCTCGACGGCCGTGACCTTGAGAGACACGCTGCTCCACAAGGAAGGCTCGGCAAGCGCAATGTACCGCCACCGTGAGCAAACACGAAGGAGGACCCAGCAGGTTTGTTTCACGTCAATAGGGAAATTGACGGCATCTCCGATCGTATGCCTAAAGATTCTGGCAAGAAGCTCAGGAGGGATGTGCTTCTGAGGCGAGAAAGATATACGAAGGTGTCGTATTTTAGCAGAAAGAGCATCGCGTTCAGTCAGCAACGCAGTGAACTCGGGATTTTGGCCTTTATCCACCATTGGCTGTAGTTTGAGGATGCCTAAATCGAAATGTGGACTAGACATCTGCTCCTTGATAAGTGCTCGATTACGATTGAGCGAGAGGAGAAGCTTAATGCCACGCTCCCTCTCGTCGCCTGTGTAAAGAATGTCATTAGTATAGCCTATGGCTAGGCAGTCACGAAGTAATTGATTGTCAACAGCGGCATCTGACATAAAGGCGACTCTGTTGGTGAACGGTTGAATAAGTGAGGTGCATCGACTTGGACATAATAGGTCTTACTTTGGGAGAAGAAGGTTAGAGCTTATACTTAAGATAGATAGGATGATGTTTAATCACCTGAAGGGAATGCGAAGGCCTGGATCTGGTGGTATTGGAAGGTCACTGGGTCGTCCGTTGTAGTGGCTGCGGACAGAGACAACTGTGACTGGGGCCATACCATAACAACTGCACTGCATCTCCATCACCGATGAAAACGGGAACATAAGGTTTGCTCCGTATTCGGCCACTATGCAAGTTCATCGAGGCCTATGGATGAAAACGAGGTTTAAGGCGGAGAACCGGGTGGTATAATAGACTATATCAATATTGTTTCGCGCAGCCCATAATCATTGTGAAATATGTAAGTTATGGGGTAAAAACGCCTGCAACGCCTGAACTTGGAAGCAGTACATACATTTTCCCGTCCGGCGTTCGCTAAGGTTGACCATGAGTCATGAGTGTACGTATGTTGAAGTGGTTTGTTTTCGATCACATTCGGTAATTTCCGGCAACTTTCCTGCCCACAACGTAGAAGGCTCTGCCGAAACTTGGAGCATTCAAGTCTTGCCTGTGGACACTCTTTGCTTGAATACTTTCTGGCTTGAAGGTTTATTGAAGGTTGAATACCTGGGTTGTTGAAGAATTACAAATACGAAACTGTGACGAGTCTCTCCTAGGCAAAACTATCAGTATGGTTCCGCTTGTTTACTGTCTCGTGCAGTGCTACAGAACCACAGCTTTCCAGCTATGTACATCCAAATTTGTCCTCCGGGATCATCAGCGTTTCCAAAGCAATGATCGTCAAATCAACTGACGAATACGATGTGCAATTATGCTGTTGGTGATTCAAGTATTGAAGCTTGTGCGTACATTATGATTAACATTCGGCTTTATCTACTGAACTCTTTTTATGACTGCATAGCTATGATTGTGTATCTGCAAGGATGCTCATTTTATCAAACCTTGATCCAACCACGGCTTTTACCCTCACGCATTGATACCAGTTGAATTGACTGTTTCAACGGTCAGCGGTCAACGGACTTCTTCGCACGTCTTGTCAAATTCAATAGATTTTTTCTATAAGAATAAATGACAATGCGTGGATTTCGAAGCTCTGGCGATGAGAGAGACATGATTTATTGACTCTTCATCTGCCAATGTCTAGTCGTTGTATATAAGTTGCGTTCTTCTTCAGTCCATCGCACTAACCCTTAAGATTTGTAACTCCTGCAGGCCCCTGTACCCAACTTTTGAAAGTCATGACGCCAGAAGAGCGACTTCTACTTCAAAACACGGGAATAGCAATTCTCGAAGACATGGGGGCACAAACAGCCGTCAATCTTACCTATGGTACGTTGTGTTTCTGTTCTTTAGGCGCTGCTATTTTCAGCTCCTCTGATGCACAGGAATCCTGGCACCGATTTCCAGCGTACTTTTATGCTATTTAATAAAGTGTGTTCCTGTCTTGAACTCGATAGAGGACTCATGTCGGATGCTTTATAGTCGAAAAGAATGCAGCGCCCTTTCACGGGCCATTTTATTTATCACTGCCTTTGGTCTCGTAACCTTGACCGTCAGCGAAGGCATTCATCTCTCGACGAGTAGCGCATACTACGAAATCTTTACAAGCAGAGTTGCAGTCCTTGAAGTCCGCCTCAGCAACGTCAGTGCTCGAATTGAAAAGTTAGACAGTGTACAACTATGGTTCAATTTACTGCAGGTGAGCCCTGCAAAATCCATTATCTATCCCAAGTGACTCACAGCATACCTCAGCCCGTTTTGAATGACGTGTTCATAATATGGCGCGCCTGGACCCTTTTTTATAGAAGACGATGGGCGTTGTACCTTTCCATTCTGCTATGTGCGTGTACCTGTGGTACGTGTCATGTTTACGGAGCCTCCAAACGCTACTTGCACTGAACTCATCTGTGTAGGAATCACCCTCGCGTACTTGTTTCTAATGACCATTCAGTCTGTAGATGCTGGGAAAGAATTTACTTCCGACCAGCTATTTGTCATCATCTCCCCCATGACGAGCTGGTTTCCTGCTGTGACTAATCTTGTTGCGACATCATTCATCGGGTACACTCTTTGGTGAGATTCGTCGCTTTTATCTCAATTCAGACATTATGATGAAAGCGTCAACCAGGCAATACTCACGGTCCTTACGAAGGAGAAAAACTACACAGAGGCTATTTGGACTCTCGCGTATACTATTACTGTTGATAGAATCCGGAGCTGTATACGGTGCGCTACAAGTACGTACTCATCCCTTACTTCTGTCCATGCATAACACGCAATATATCTCTCAGATCTTGATTGCTATAATGCAGTTAACAATTCCAGAGACAATTACAGCACTCACGACCTATGCATCCATTGTAGCCGTCTTCTATTCTGTATCCGTAAGTGATTCTGCCTCGACGCGGCTCTATCACTTGAAGAAGTATTTTTAATAGGTGGTGTATCCAAGTCTAACGTTCGCACTTATACGCGGACCGTTTTCGATTATTGGAATACAGAACACAGTTGAGCTCCGAGTCGATGGAGTCTTAATACATGATAGCCCCTAAAATTGGATTCGAATCCGTTACACAGTAACGGCAGTATTCAATTCATGTCTTCATGAGAGCGAGCTCTTTATGTAACTTTGAAATGCATAAAATAATTAGAACAGTGTTTTGTGATATTGGATACCGATGCGCCAGAAGCTTATAGGCTTAAAATACCCGAGGCTATAGCGCAAAGGCGTAAAATGTATTAAACGGGTCTACAGAGCTCGAGCCTATTACTAACTCTTTGAAAGTTCTTCATGAATCTGAATGTCTCTCATCTCGTAGATGGCAAGCTGCATAGTGTTTGCACTGCACGAAGGAGAACTTGTCTGTTCCTGCGCGCTCAAGATGCACTCATGTATTGTTGGAATTCTGGCCGGACCTCGGTCAAATGATTCATTATTACGCTTACCATTTTATTCGTTCACCTTTGCTACAGTGCCCTGCCACAGAAATGTAGACCCTTGATTCCTTTTTTGATCACTTTTATTGTTCTATTACTTACATATACGTGACGTTCTGTACGGTATCGCTACGCGTTTACCTCCCACCAATCGATTGTGTTCGGCTTACATCAGTTCTCTCAACATGTATATGAAGACTACTATCCGGTTGCCAGCATTTTGTCTCACAAGTTGTTTAGGACCACTACCTCGCTGAGGGAACTACATGCAGATTGGCTGGTAATCGCGATGCGATTTCAGATGGAGCGGTCCTCCAGCATCTCCACATTATAGACATCAGGGCGACCTCAATTCCTGCCTCTATGTATGCTGTGAAGAGGCAAGTAGAGTGAGGGGGGTGAGCTAATACGTGCGTATGGACATTGTTTCGAGGAGATGAGGCTAACCGACCACTCCAGGAGGTAAGGGAGACACTATTAGAGCTCAACTTAACGACATGCAAGGACTTTAGACTCATACGAGAATATAAGTAAATAGAATACAGAACGTAAACGAGTGTCGGTATCGTGTTATGGCGAGGATACCCATGTTTGTTAACAAGATGCCGCATCCAATGCTTGACCTTTTCCAGTTGCCTCAAGACTCTCTTCGATGAATTTCGCCCCGTTCGTCCTAACAGCTTAGATGTATATTTGTCCAGGTGTAGTATGTCAACTCACCCATTGAATTCCTAATGGTTGATCGAGCTAGCAGTCCTAGGGCCTGACTGCTCTTGAGACCGGATGAGCGGCAGAACGTTGGGATCTCTTGAGAAGTAGGAGCAAGGAGAGGAAAGGAACCTCCAAGATCAACGTTCGTCCGGCTCGCAACTTGTTCTGTGACCTGATAGGAGCTCTAGTTGTTCAGGGTATGCAGTTTTGGTGGAATTAGATAGTGGGCTGGAAAGATGTGTAAGTTCAAATCACCCGATAGCAGGGTAGAACCGCGTACCGTGTCACTGCCGTGACCTTCCCCCAACCCCAAGTGCTCGCATCCTCTGTTTCGTGTTCTTCCTTCCTCATCCACTCTCATCGTGTGCCCTAGACGAAGCTGGACCTGCCAAGAGCCCATGGAAGGCCTAATACCGGCCCGGACCGAGTTGCATTGACCTAAACCTTGATATACATGAATTCCTCCATTCATTCTCAGTAAATATACACAGAGCAAAAATTTGTACACCTATAAACGTAGTGGCCTGAAAAAAAAATAACAGATCCGTTCAATCCTTATTTCCTTGTGTGGGAGTCGAACCCTCGCCACGTTAGCACGACGCGGCTCCGATCACTCACTGACATCAAGTAAGGAATCAAGCATGGCACTGAGCGACCTGCCATGTAACTATTTCCAATGAGACGCATCGTTTAGAACTACTTACGCCCAAGCACAGTCGAACTTACCTTGGTAAGTGCGAAGCGAAAGGAAATTCTGAGGATGCGCCGCCCGTCATGACTCATGCTACGTTCCGAGTCGGCGAGTCTGAGGTGTCCGATGTCACTCTATAAAGTCACCTGTTGTGAAACGCCGAAGACTGAAGTAGTGGTCGGATTTACAAATGAGCTAGCGATGCCGGACACCTTAGTAAAGTTCTAGTCTGCATAGATGTATCGTCATAATAATATGACAGAACTGAGGTAACCATAATCAGACTAAACTGCTATTAGTTAAAGCTCATCGCAGACTGCCGATTTTTGAGTTGTGCTGTTAAGCCATTACGCTACTCGCATGGGTGACTTCAAGTTCATGAAGTGACAGACACCTCGTAACGTAGTTGTCGGACGGCGGCGCATCATTAGAATTTACTTTCGCTTCGCATTTACCGAGGTGAGTTTGAGCTTGAGGAGTGCTAAATTGCTATGCGCTTAGAGGTAGGTAATTCTAAATGATGCGTCTCATTTGGAAGCAATTAGATGGCATTCGGGTCAAGTGTGTTTGGTGAGCGCTTGTACTGTCATTTATTAGTATATATAGTGTGTCTACCTACAAGAGTATTGGTGCCATCACATTTTAATGATCATGAAAGAACAAAGATTCCATATCGCTCCCGAGTTAGTTTTCCCTGTGTTCTCTTTTCGACAGTCTTGACAGCTTACCCCACCCTGATGGCACTAATCATGAAAACAAGAAGGACTATATATCGCTTCTCCAGCTGAGCAAAGATAAGTAAGTTCTCCTTCGCAGAGCCTCGTTTAACAGCGCACTCCACCTGTCTCGACCTCAACAATGTTCGCCCGTCTTGACCTCGTTCTAGCTCTGCTGTCTGTAATCACAGCAGTCCATTCCACCTGCATTCTCAACACATATGAACAATGCTGCCGAGATGTCCAACAAGTCTTTGGGCCTCTTGTAATTGGGGAGTCGTCTGCTGGACTCGTCCATGGACCATATGTTACTGTCGTTGGTTGTAAGTACTTATATTAACACTTCCACCCAGTCTGACCATGCAACGCTTAGATGGATGCCAATTCCCTACCGGCACCCCATGTGCTGAAGCGGATCTGTGCTGCGAGGTGTTCAACGTTGTAAGTATTATGATATTCGCGTAATTATAGTCTTAACCTGGCTTGTGATTACTACCAGGATGCCCAGAGTGCGTACAATTGTACTGGTAGTCGAGAGCTTTAGGATGTGAGATTTGGGTGATGTTGGAAGTTCGAGGAATGTATTAGTCCAATCTTGAATAGTAAGGACAGGAATCTACGATGAAAGTTTCGAGCTAGTGTCAGATAACGAAGTGGATTGATTGGCAATGAGACTACCTTTTTCGAGAGGCACACAAATTATTTTATTCAAAATTGTCCATCAATTTGAATTAATACAATTATATTATATCGACACGAACGCCACATTTCCTATAACTACACGGACCTACAAAAGAATAACAATACAAACAGCTGCTACTACAGTAAGAGAAAAAATAGAAATACACACCACACTCTCACTTGACGCTCAGAGTCAATGCCCCGTACCCACCATCCTCGGGCCATGATTAGAGAGCCACTCAAGCGAATACGTATACGCCGCCTCTCCCCACTGCCCGGCCTTTCCACCCAGCTCGCCCAACCCCTGGCTGCCCACTGCAGCGCCCAAGCCACTGACGCCCCCGCTGACGGCCTCCCCAATCCCACTAACAGCCCCACTTAAACTCCCCACAACGCTGCTCAAGCTTCCAGTAGCAACACCGGCCCCAACACCTGCAGCGACGGTAGCGCCAGCTATACTGAGCGTGGACACCCAAGGATGCCCACGCGCCTGGCTTCATAAGTCCTCGCGGAATCGTGAGTCGCCCTTGGTAGGGGGGATGGCGGGGGAGGGGTTGATTGGTGCCTCGTCTTGAAGGATGGGCGCCTGCTGGGCAGCAGGAGAGGGGTCAATGTATGATAATGCGTCTCCTTCTGCATCGACTGCGGCAGGCGGTGCCTGGACTTTTTCGGGAGCTTTCTCCGGTTGGGCGCTTAGCGTGCCATTAACATCAGGAACGGTGGGATCGCCGCTGGGGTGACTGAGAACGTCGATGCTCGTGTCGTGCTCGTGCTGCGCGGGAAGATCGCCGTAGTCTTTTACTTTCTCGATCTGAGTAGTATGGGATAGATTAGCATGGTGATACATGCACAAAAAACGTGAAACAAGGAGAGGAAGAGAACCAGCGAGGAAAAGGATAGCAGACAACAGAAGGAAAAGATGGGGATTAGACCGGGTAACGGCGTGAGCGTAAACGGGTAACTCGTGAAGGGGGGGGGAGCAAAGAAAGGAAGAAGGAAGAGAAACAGAGGAAGGAGAAAGAAGGAAGAAAAGCGAGAATGTGGAAGTGTAGCACCACAAGGAGAGAAAGGAGCGAAGAAGAGAAGAGAAAAGAAATGGGAAAAAGTGGAACAGGAACCAACTAAGCACTAACAGCATATCCATTCGGCCCAATCTCCACCGCCTTCCCCTTTCCCTTGACATCTTCGCCAACAGCCACCGCCTCTCCTTCAGCACCTGCGGTCTCATATCCCTCCTCCTCCTCCTCACCTACATCTACGCCCTCTTCCTCCTCGACGCTACTCCCCTCCTCTTCCTCCTCCTCTTCCTCCTCCTCCTCGTCTTCGCTGAGATATCCAGCAGCTCGAACAGCAGCCTCCACCGGTCCGCCCCTCTCCATCTGCTCACTCGCTACAAGATATCGAGCACAGAGCATTCTTATATCATTCCACCACTCCATCATATCCTCCCGACTCCTAGCTCTAAAGCTCCACGCCGCTCCTCCCCCTCCTCCCGATTTTCCTTTCAACAAACCCCCTAACCCGCCCAAGCCTCCCGAGCCGGACTTCGTTGTCCCAAGCCCGTCTTTCCTGCCCTCGATGTGGAACTTGTGCGAGCTTCCCCGCACGTTCGAGGTGGACGGCGGGCCGAGAGTGCACGCGGGGAGGAAAAGCGAGAATACCGGCGTAAGACCTTCGGGAGTGGACGGGTCATTGGAGTTATATTCGTGAAGGAACCCTGCAGCTGTGAGAACGAAGTAGGATTCGCGGTAGGAACGAGTAAAGCGCTTCTTGCGTTCTAGGTAGCCAGTGTGGAGGGCTAGGACCGAAGGGTCGTCTTTCGAGGGGTACACGATATGTGTTGGGTCTCTCAAGGGCGTATCGGGGTCCAGCAGGTGGTCCGATCTCCCTGCGAAGGTCAGCCATTCACGATCTGGGGCCAGAGCGGCCATGCGGAGCGCTAGTGCACGCGAGGAGTCAGAGATGGCCAGGGCGGAGCGTGAAGCCCACTCGTCGTAGGTAGCCCAAGCAGATTGGATGGCCTGAACGATGCCCGATTCAAAGTGGGCAGAGTTTTGCTGTGTTATTATGATGGATTTTTGGAGTAAATTTTCTTCGTGGACTTGCTTTTGCAGTTGGTGAGAAACGTGGGTGTTAGAGACGTATCTAAGCAGAACTGAACGTTAGCACCGGTGATATAATCACAAAGAGGTATAGAAGACATACGGATCGGTTCTGTGCGTCACGCTCATTGGGCGATTTTTGAAGTTTGAAATGTTCGTGGCGAGGTCGGCGATGAGCCGCGTAGAAAGCTCGCGTTCCTTTGCGACGTTCGTAGCCAGTTTGCCAGTGTCATTTTGAACATTCTGAACGCAGGATGTTGGTCTAGCTATCGTAGTAATATGAGAGAATACGTACCTTAATATGAGCTTTGATCTCGGTGCGTAGCTTCTGTAGGTGCTGCACGATTGAACTGTCGATCGTTCGCCCGAGGTTGGCGTGCTGATCCGCAATGGCCCGTGTATTGTCGCGGATTCCATAGTATACATCCTGAGACATAATTGAAATAATGAAACGAACTGGATCGGCGGAGAAAGACATACCTGCAGCCCACCCTCGCCGAGAAACTGATTCCCCGACCTAAATGGAACCTGAATAACGGCACCCAGACGAGTAAGTTCCTTCGCTGTATTGTTCTCGATATCAGCGATTCCCTACGGACGAAGCGAGAAATCAATGACACGAAAGAAATGAGACAAGAAAATAAAATGTCTCTCATACTTCAAAATAAGCGATCAACTGCTTTACGATAGCCTTCCATGCAACAAACCGCTCAATGAGCACATCGGAGGGCTGTAGGTCATGCGGCGCAATGTTTTTCTTGATGAGAGACTGGTTTCTGGATATTGTGGATCCTTGTCTGCTCGCACGAGAGACGGACGTCGTCCGGGACAGGTCTTGGTCCATCGTGGTAAGAGGATAAGAGGTGTGACGTCAACAGATAAATACTGAAAAATAGACGCGTCACGCCTCGCATGAAAGTCACGCAGATACGGATCGTGACCGGTAATGCCGACGCGTTCCTTCCTTGAAACATCACTTGCTTGTTCTTCCTATAGCCTGGCCCGTTAGCCGTTGTTGTAATGTTTTCGAAAACGGACAAAAACCGATCTTTGATCTAGATAACATGTGATTCCCAGGTTGGACCAAGAACAGACTCCAGAGTAAAAAGCCAGAAAGCATACGTTCTGACTCGCGCGTGGCGGATGAGGTGGACAGTGCCTGTTCGACTGGCTTCTAATAAGTCAGTTGCATTCCTTCCCTCTCCCTGGTCACGGGACTATGATTCCCTCTCCTTGTTTCATGCTGTCCGCTTGACATAAATTTCAATATATTATTTCAGACGACGGATGGTGATGATCTGGTATCTTTATCACATCTCACGCTCTATTGATGTCGGTGCACTTCCTCTGTGCTTGATCTACCTACCACTCATTTACCACCTATTTTCACTTTTAGATTGTCGGACGATCATAGAAGATGTCCGGTAGGTAGCTCTATTGGTGAACTTCGCGTTTATTCTTTCTTGTCCGCTTCAAAATCTTGTACCCTTCGAATTCACGCCGCTCCAAGCGTGTAACTCGTGGAAACAGGGTGGGTTAGATATACATAGCTGATGCTGACCTCATCCTGCATTTGTCAGAGCGAGAACGAGGACGGTAGTTCATGGCCGGTGCGCCATTGGCTTCCATTGATTGGATGCTGGTGATTTTCGACGCAGATCAAACCTAAATCTTTATCAAACTCTCCTGTGATGAAAATCAAATTGATCACTGTCTATATTTCTGTAGAAGAAGTCTCTCAACATGTGGTCTTCCGTGAATGTCGCTACTTCAGACTCTCAACTAGGTAGACTCAAGTACTAATCAATAGCTTGGCAGCGTCTGTAACATGTTACACATTGCTGGTTGACCGTTTTGCGACCACGTTGGGCACCACCCACCTCAAGCGTTTCCCCAATTATGTCGGTATGTAACAATCTTCATCTTAACTGAGTTTTTCCATATGACGAGTACAGGAAGCCGTGTACCCGGGATCGGCGAGAACACATTCGCTGAACGCCAAGACCTGATTGCACATCTCCTAGAAGTCCGTATGTCCTCGCATTCACCGCTCACCAGCATGGGTAACTGCATGGATTAAACATACGATTACACATAGCTCCCGCTCAGACAATTCTATTTCATGTATAAAAGCGACAAGCACTGTATGGAAACTACCAGGCTTCAACAGAATCCCTCTTTCCGTAACTTCAAGCAAACAATTTCTTCAGCACAATGAAATCCTTCACTATTACCTTTACTGCACTCCTCGCGGCGGTTACCTCTGTATTCGTCGGGACTGTATCTGCGACTCCCGCCCCTGCGGCTGCCACGAAGGTACGTAACTTGCTCTCAAAACATAACTCACTGATTCACTGTTTGTTTCGCCTGATATAGTGGCTCAGTGTCGAAACTGGCATTACCGAAGGTTGGTCAAATAACTTCATAATTATATGATGCGCTGATTCTGTTTTCCAGCCGGAAATACGACTCTTTCCAAGCGCGCAGGGACGGAGGTGGTCACCTGCTACAACACGGGCACCAAGGTACGTATCATCACCTACCTCTTTTCGGTTCCGTGACAAATATTCTAACATACCCTGTGCGACTCTCTTTTAGGCTGATCGTGCACCCATCGTATCTGTGATCGACGACTGGTGCGAGTACGTTATTCCTGTTCATTGTACTCTCCAACAGGATCTGATTTACCCGGATTCTCTAGTAATCATGCTATTGGAACAACCGTTTCGAATGGACAAACTATCTGGGTTTGAGTTCCTCTTCTTCCGAGTTAATAGTTGACCTCACTACGCTTCTAGGCTCGTTATAACTACGGTACATTCACCGTCCTTGTCAGCGGTGAAGCCATTAATGGGTACGCCATGCACATTATTCCCTACCTACCTATGAACACTGATACACATAAACATTAGGTGCTCCTTCATTGTCGATGGTAACTGTAATCGCCTCCTCAGAGAGCCAGTAGATCAATGCAATACTGGCGGTGTGAATGGAAAGCAGGTGCGCTGAACTACTCTATCAAATTTTTATATTCATACGAATGATATTATTCTCATAGGGAGGCTACGAAACGGATCTCTGTGGCCAGTGGCGCACGGATCCTGGATCCGATGGAAGTGATTTCTAATACGTCGGTATCCGAACTTAGAAGGCTTGGTCTTGGCAATGTTTTGAATAGAACAATCTATGGGTAACGGTGGTTATCCCTGTATAGGCATCTATGAATATACTTTTGGAACAAATTTGGGGGCCACGAGGCGCCGCTACTGCATGCAATCTTAACTGTCTCCCAACGTAATGTCGTCGCATCATTGCACCTTCAAGCTCCAAACCAGTCTCTCCATAAGGAGTGGAATTTGTGCAGAAGAGCCGCCTCTCGGGGTCTACAAGCTCCAGAATGCCCTGTTGCAATGTATCTTGTCACTGTAACACCGTTTCTAGCTTTGTTCTGGCCATGCCTTCCTAATAAACCTCACTAGGCTAAAAAAAACCGCTTGGAACTACTACCTGATCCAATAATGGAGCTTGCAAAAGCGAGCAATGGTGGCTGGTCGCTTCCCCCCTGGGTGATTGAACTTCGTCCGATCCCAACGAGGCTCTTGATCATGCTTCACAGTATACAAATATTGAATTACTATTGAGCCCATACGGTATTCTGCATTTTCCTTGCCTGTGGGTCAATACTAGATATTCTTTTCAACCGGAGCTACGTTTTATAGTGACGTCAATAGATAAATACTGAGAAATAGACGCGTCGCGCCTCGCATTGAAAGTCACGCGAATAGGTATCGTGACCGTAATGTTGACGCATTCCTTTCCGAAATTGGAATCGGAATCCTCCAACCATCTTGTTGGGCGGCAAGGCATTCCTCCTTCAGTTGACGTGGCATTGGCATATGCATCTTGGGGATCGTGCTATTTCTCTCATCGTAAGGGTCTTACATGAGCTGCTGGATCAGCAGAGAGATGAAATCAGGACTGGTGCGAGATCAGAAGGAGGGCCCACCATGGAGGATGAGGTGGATAGTCCCAATTCGGCTGGCTTCTATTCAGTCACTTTCGCTCCTTCCCTCTTCGGGCCGCTCCCTTACTTTGATTTATTTCAGAATACCACATCCTCATTCACGATGTTCGCTTGACGTCAATATGAACATGAGTCAAGTTTTAACGATGACTCATAGGTATGGGTGAACGGGTTGTATTCTTTCTTGTCCACTTCAAGATTCTGTGTCCGAAATTACACATCTCCTAGCGGGGAACTAACAAAAGTGGAGGGTGTTAGGACGGGAGTATGATTATATTGACGCTCATCCTGTACTTTTTAGAACGAGAACAGGGACGGGCAGTCCATGGCCGTGGTGCTTCCGCTTGCATTTGTTTCATCCTCTGATTCAACTCGGCGGGAGCTTAACTCGACTCTGCCCTGTGATGCAACTCAAATGGTATTCCTGAGTATCCATACTTTCGTTGAAGAATTCTCTCAACCTGCCTTCTTCCGTGAATGTCGCTACTTCCAGACTCTCTTCGAGTACTAAGAATGGCTTGGCAGCGTCTATAACATGTTTCACGTTGCTTGTTGGCCCTTGTGAACGTGCGCTGGGCATCGCCGCCCCCGCCTCAATCGTTTCCCCAAATATATCGGTATGTGATGCTCTTAATCTTAACTGAATGTTCTCCTTATGGCGAGTACAGGAAGCCGTGTACTCGGTATCGGCAAGAACATACAATACATATTATCACAACTTGTTTGCCGAACGCCAAGACCTGATGCTGGCGCCACTACACATACCCTAGAAGCCCGTATGGCCGCACATGCAGCACTCACCGGTATGAATAAATTCATTGATTATACATATGATTACACATAGAGCCCGTTCAGATAATTTTACAAACACATTTCATGTATAAAGGCGACAATCGCTGTTCGAAAAATACCAGGCTTCAACAGAATCCCTCTTGTCGTGACTTCTTCAACAGAACCTTTTCTTCAGCACAATGAAATCCTTCACTATTACCATTACTGCACTACTTGCTACGATTACCTCTGTAATCGTTGGGACTGTATCCGCAACTCCCGCACCTGCAGCCGCCACGAAGGTACATACCTTGCTTGCATAGCACAACTCACTGCTTCAATGTTTGTCTTACTTGATACAGTGGCTCAGTGTCGAAACTGGCATAACCGAAGGTTTGTCAAACGACTTCATAATTATACAATGCACTCATTCTGTTTTCCAGCCGGAAATACGACTCTTTCCAAGCGTTATGGTACCGAGGTGGTCACCTGCTATAACACAGGCACTAAGGTAGTACCATCACCTATCTTTTTAGTTCCGTGACGAACATGCCCTGTGTGACCCTTTTTTAGGCTGATCGTGCACCCATTGTATCTGTGATCGACGACTGGTGCAAGTGCGCTATTCCTATTCGTTGTATTATTCAAGAAGATCTGACTCAACCGTACTCATAGCAATCATGCTATTGGGACATTCGTTTCGAATGGACAAACCATCTGGGTTAGCTTACTTCCTGTTTGTTTTCCGAGTTAATTATTGACCTGACGACGATTCTAGGCTCGTTATAACTACGGTACCTTCACTGTCCTTGTCAGCGGTGAAGCTATCAATGGGTACGTTATTTGCATCATTTCAAATTCCTACCCACCTATTGATACTAATACACATGAATTTTAGGTGCACCTTCACGGTCGATGGCAACTGTAATCGCCTCCTCAGAGAGCCAGTAGATCAATGCAACACTGGTGGTGTAAATGGCAAACAGGTGCGCTTAAATACCTTATAAAACTATGATATTCATACAAATGATGTTATCCTCATAGGGAGGCTATGAAACGGATCTCTGTGGCCAGTGGCGCACGGATCCTGGATCCAATGGAAATGATTTCTGATACGTCAGTATCTAAACTTGGAATGCTTGGTCTTGGAAGTATTTTGAATAGAACAGTCGATGTGTAACGGTGCTTGTTGTCCTCGTATAGGCGTTTACGAACATCCTTTTGGAACAAATTTGGGGTAACGAGGCGCCGTTACTACATGCAAGCCTGAGATAATCTTAACTGCCTCTCAACGTAACGTCGTGCCACATCAGAAATATCTCCAACCAGAGATCGGGCATAGATTTTTCGGTGTGAGCGAAGCACGACTCTACCCTACAACTGCACGAGTATTAATTATTTTCTTTACACACATCTCCTGTTACACATGAGCGATGACAATCCATTATCCAACCACAGAACTCAATGAGAAACATCGACGTTCATCCAAGAACTCTCCAGCTCCGAGTGAGCAACTGATACCAAGATATGGCTTTCTGTCAAGACAAGCATGGAAAGTGGTGTGGTTATAAAGTGTCATTCGTAGACTTCGTATTTGTATTGGGACTACCTACACTTGAAAATTCATTTTATGCGGCGTATCAGGCGGAAGTCGGCGCCTAACTCTCTCTCTCTCTCTACGTTTAGTTCGTACAAGCCCTCCAGCACATCCAGAAATTCCACTTCAGGTGCAGATAGATAGCAATATGCATGAGCAATCGTTAACCTGGCGCCACGTTCCATCAATTTCTTCGTCATTTTCGCAAAGCCAGAAGGAGAGTCTACGTCCAGGTGAAGAATTTGCAGATTTGAGAGTCCCGTTGCATCCAAAATCTGTCCCTTGAGAGAGCTTCTTGCATGGAACATGTCGAGTTGCAAGCAATGTTTTGGGGCTCATTTCGAATACATGTACACTTCCAAATCTGCAAATTCTTGACTTAGACATGGATCTCCGTTTGGCTTTGCAATAACGACGGAGACTTTGATGGAACGCGAAGTCGGAAGGAAGGAAGTTTTTACCGGCGTATGGATATCATCGTAGATCTGTACCAGAAATGGAATGGCAAGATGCAGTAGAGTGCTTATGCAGACTCAATATATCTTATGGAACCGACTTATACTGGGGAGCCTGGTTTCCTCAACCCTTGCGGTACAGGGTTCAA
>JABAJS010000120.1:12242-34443 GCA_018221635.1 Tephrocybe sp. 10521TJB | reverse complement strand
CATCATCCCCTCCCAGCCTCTCTCGAACCTTCCTTGTTGCATAGTCCAAAGCATAGGCTGCCTGGGTACTGTCCAATCCACCTGATCCCTTCTCCCTGATCAAATATTCATAAAACTCCATCGCAAACTCAGGCCCATGCTTATCAGAAATACTCCACATTGTACTAACTACCCCACGATAACCAGCGGCAAGCATGCCAGCAGCAAGATGGACAACCTCCTCCGGCAATTCATGGTCTCCTTGGCTAGTCTGGCATGCAGAGAGGAAAGCTAGATCCAGATCTGGGATTTTCTCTTTCATAATCTCGAGCAGCTCCAAGCGGCCATCATGGAGACACAAACCACTCTCAAGTGGCTGAGTGATATCTTGCACTCCATGACAAGAGAAATGAGCCCAACTATGGGACTTGATTTCTGTCTTCACCTTGTCTCTGGTTGCATCAGAGTCCACCAACAGCAGCGCATTGACAGAAATTCCATCCATTAGCTTCTTGACATCATCTGTCTCCATTTTAGCATAGGGTATTGAAGGAAGACCTGGTGTGTTTGGTTGGCTGATAATAACAAGGCTGGGATGCTTGGAGGAGGTGGACTGTGATGCTTTGAATTTCTTATTAATGGAATGGACAGTTGGTGTGTATGATGAAACCACAAAATCAGAAGCACATTGGCCAGCCTTGTAGGTTGAGTCATAAATCCCTGCCGCATGGAGTGGAAGAAATGCAAGATCGCCAGTTGGGCACCACCATATACGATGACGATCTGAAGGATTGGGACAAGACTCAGGCTGCAGTGAAAATTTTCAGTATAGATATGTTGACAATCAACAGAACTTACCAGATATCCTAGTGCTTCAAGAATTGGCTTGACAACTTTGTACCAAAGTTCTTCCAGAACACATTGTATAGGAGATGGTTCAGAAAAGGCAAAATAGCTGGCGCGATCTTTGCCCTCTGTCTTCCGTAGTTTGAGAAGGTTCAATTTAAGCCCCTTGTGCAATTGCTCTGCTTGGTCAAGACTGAAGTTTTCTAGAGGGATACGCAGAGGCATTTCAATCCCAGCAAGAAGAGCTAGGGCATCACACCGGGTTTTGTGAATGTTGAAGATGATAACTGGACCATCAGAGGGTAATAATGAGAGGAGGTCCATGGCCTTAGGAGGCTGAAGAAAGTTATGAAAATTGGGAAGAGCTCGAATCTCTTTAAGAAGTTCCTTATAATTTGCAGCAAGGTGGGTATGGTTGTGAGTCTCATCCTGATGGCGAATATCTTCTGCTAGTGTTGTATGGATTGAAGGAATCATTGAGGATGAACGAGTTCCATGGGATTCTAAGGCACTTGCCACTTGTATGAAACGACTGGCCAAGGCTGGACTCCTGATGCAGAGATCATCAATTGGTGTACGGAGTTGATTAAGTTGACTCCACACCAAACAACGGCTTTGTTCAAGCCATTCCAGTGCAAAATCAGCCCTTCTGCATTGAAGAGCAGTAGCCACAGCAGTTACCATAAGATCAGAATAGCCATGAAGGTTAATATGACGGCGTTGGATGGTTTGTTCCAACCCAGCAACCTCTGAGAGCAGACTGATGGCAAGAGCAAAGTCAGTCAAGCATTGGGCATCATCATGGATGAAGGATGACATGGCTGCCCACTCAGCAGACTCTAGACGAATTGATGGGGCACCATTTGCTTTTGCACCCTGACGAAATGCATCAATACCTTTCTGAGCATCAGAAAAATTGTCTGTGCATTTGAAGTGATGTAAGTATGAAATTCCAAGTTGGTTGAAGCAAGCTGAAAGGCTAGCATGACCAGAAGGAGTGGAATCAACAGTGCTCTGGTGGAATGATATGGCATGGTCCAGATCCTGGAGGTTGCCACTGCATTTAAAGCGATATAAGTATGAATTTCCAAGGTTGTGAAACCAACCTGGAAGGTCAGCATGGCCAGAAGTGGAATCAACAGCATGTTGTTGGTGCAATATGGCACAGTCAATATCCTGGAGGTCACTGCTGTGCATGAAGTGACAGGAGTATGAACTTCCAAGGTTGTTGAACCAACCTGGAAGATCTGCATGACCAGAAGGAGTGGAATCAACAGCATTCTGGTGGTGTGATATAGCACAGTCAATATCCTGGAGGTTGCCACTGTGCATGAAGCGACGTGTATATGAGCTTCCAAGATTGTTGAAGCAGGCTGGAAGATCAGCATGACCAGAAGGAGTGAAATCAACAGCACTCTTGTGATGTGATATGGCATGGTCAATGTCCTGGAGGTCACCACTGCGTTCAAAGCGACTTGAGTATGAATTTCCAAGGTTGTTGAAACAAGCTAGAAGGTGAGCATGACCAGAAGGAGTGGAATCCACAGCACTCTGGTGGTGTGATATGGCACGGTCAATATCCTGGAGGTCACCACTGTGCTCAAAGCGACATGCATATGAGCTCCCAAGGTTATTGAACCAATCTGGAAGGTCAGCATGACCAGAAGGAGTGGAATCAACAGCACTCTGGTAGTGTGATATGGCAAGGTCAATATCCTGAAGGTCACCACTGCATTTGAAGTGACTAAAGTATGAATTTCCAAGGTTGTTGAAACGAGCTGGAAGATTTGCATGACCAGAAGGAGTGAAATCAATAGCACTCTGGTAGTGTGATATGGCATGGCCAATATCCTGGAGGTCACCAGTGCGTTTATAGCGACTTAGGTACAAACTTCCAAGGATGCTCAACTGATCTGGATCAGCATGGCCAGCAGGAGCGAGTCTGACTGCATCGTCAAGGCTCGAAATCGCCTTGTCAATGTCCCCCATTTCTCCGAGACGCTCAAAGCGACAGATAAGCAAACATCCGAAACGGCTCAATCGCCTTGGCTTGTTTGCGTGTCCATCTGGTGTGAGTAGCACCGCATTTTCAAGCCTCACGACCGCCATCTCGATGTCTCTTAATTCACCACGATACTGGAAGCGCCCATAGTAAAACATTCCATTTTCTTCAAGTTGACCTGCCACCTGCAAAGCTAGCAATAAACGCTCGGCATAGGTTGCAGGGAATACAGGGGCATTGATTGTGGGATCTGCATTTGCAGCGACGACACCTGAAACCTTTTGATGAGCAATAATTATTAATGAATGAGGTACTTACTGGGAACTGTACCAGCGACAGCGGCGGATGAACTAGACTCTGTATCTGGCCAATTGAGCATCCAATTGAGCATCCTTTACAGAGCTTAGAAGACACCTACCCGGAGAGGTTGTGCTACCTTGATTGGCAAGGAAGCGAGATCGCCTTCCATCGGGGGCCGCAGCGGGTTCTGTAGTAAAAGTGCTAACCTCGGGGGGCATGTTGCTCGGGGATTGAGGGCGGAAGATTGCTTTAATTGCTTTGCTGAACAACTCGACGATGAGAGCAGTGGATGGGAGTTAGCACAGTTTTGATCTGTCGATGTTATTAGCACGTGGTCTCTTTCGCGCCATTCTCTGAGCTTTCCACCGTTTGCTTACATTGCTGACCGTGACGAACAGGCGGGGAACCAAACAACAGTTCCATCTAACCTCCCAATACTCAAGGAAGCTTCACCCCACTCGTTCTTTCATTCTATAGACGAATATTTTTTGCCGAACTGCATAATTTTCTATCCTTCGCGAGCCCCTGAAGTTGACCACGTCTCTTCGAACTCCAACTATAAAAAATTGGACCTGGCGGCAGAGCGCGTGCGTCCATCTTAGGGACCGCGATTAATGCTACCACCAGCCGAGGCATCGTTCTTCACCTCCCTCCATAACGCTAGCCGTCGTAGCCAATGTTCGAGTGTGGTGGTGCCACGGAGGGTGACCTTCACGACTTGCTCAGTGAATTTGCTTAAAGATTGTCTATGATAGCACCTACACAATTGAATCGTGCTAGAGGCAAGTTCTCAGTCTCCTTTTGAATCGATAGCTAATTAGTCCGTTAAGATGTCTTCCCGGACGATAGTTGAAGAGAACAGTGACTGTCACCGTATCGAGAGAGAGTGGTCCATTCGCGGTTATGCCATATTATAGCCGAGGATATTCTGATACCGTGCCCGCGGGTGTTGCAAGTCCAGATGCGAGCTGGGAAGTAGCCTTCAAGGCTATCAGATTGCGAGGTGGATGGGAGGAGGAACTGTTGATGAACCGGCCTTCCGTGGGCATTCTCCTACTTTCGTATGGAGCAGGAATGTAGCCTGTGTGATCGTCAGATTGAGACGTGGACGGAAGGAGGGACAATTGATAAACTCACTTTCCGTGTCCATACTTCTGTCTTGCTTCGGTTTATTTCTTCCACAATGAAATTTCGCAGTTTATTGTAGGCGACGGTGTGCGGTAATGGTGGTGAGAGTCATCATTTGTTGTGTGTGTCGAGCATCGAGGGCTGGCCCGGACGTTCGCTTCGATTAGTCAGATCGCTCTGTGACGGTGTGAGCTCGGCGTCCGTCCACTGTCCAAATTTCTAAATTTATCTCGGGAATGTAAGAGACGAGTGGACTAAGTGGACTCACACGCCATGTGCGTTCATCTTTGTCTCCGTAACGTTCCAAAAGTCCCATGAATCTCAATAATAGTACGGTGGTGGGTAGCAGGGTGCTAAGAGCAGGGATGGTTGTTTCTCTTCGTCGAAATTCTTGCGCTGGTCTGGGGGAGGCCAGGCAGGCATGTAAGTATTACAGAGTGCTGGAGCCAAGCTGGCCTTCTGTACTAGGAGACGGAATCTGTATCCGGTTCAAGTACATCCAGATGCAGAGATGTTATTATTAACACGCATATGAATGATTGAAGAATCCACTTACTGCTCCAGTGCTCCAGTGTGCTCCCGATGAGAGAATCAGAAGTAACGCCAAAGTCCGCTGTCGAATTCTCGTGTACGCCAGACACGCGTATCTTAAGAACGAAAGGCAAAGCTCAAATAAGAGCAGTAGACAGCATGGTCGGGACGTCTGGAAGTTGTGAGCCGAACTCCCATTGAGATAAGTAGCCCTTCGCCCATCCTCAGGAATGAATACAAATTCCGACTGATACTAGGAATGTTCTAGAACTCATAGTTAACGACTTGACAGACATCCCTCACTTTACACCGGCAGGCACGAATACCGATGGTGTCAGTTGCAGCACGTGGAGTGAGTATCGACAAAGGCGAGAGGCGTCAACCACTGAATTAATAGTCAAGAAAAGAGTCTTTGTGATCAACGAAAGACTCACTATGGGTATAATGCAGGATTCTCAGTGACCTAGGCCGAAATATTCTTCGTCCAAGGGAATAAATTCAAATTGAAGTGACAATTGAGTCCAAACGGTCTCCCATCTAAGCCAAGGGAAGAAGTGAGTCGAACTAAAGATCCCTCGTATATACTGTCTGGAGTGGAAGAGTGCCACTGTCGACTCTAAGAGAGGACGGGTTTTACCCTGCATCACAACTGGGAGTGGAAGTGCTTCGTCTGGTTTTGGGATGGCAGGTTCCCTAGCCACGACTTGCAGTTCACCTAGCCTGCAGCCAATTGGAGAGGGATAGACAGAGGCCAGTTTAAAGGAAGACTGGATAGGAAGAGTGCCAACATCGCCCACTCCAACAGGGTGGACTCAAGCGGGGGCTTTTCGTTTTAACTGCAGTGGGGCTGGGACGTGCGATGGTGGGCCGGGACTTTCCTCTGCTTGGGAATGCACCAGTCACGCTTCCAATTCACCCGAGACTTGGAATTCGGAGGTGTTTGTGCTCAGAGAGAGGAATTAACGGAGAGCGAGCAAAGGTGTATGGTTCGCTGATCCTCATGACGCAGGCGACGACGAGGCCACAATCTCCTGACCCAGTGTCCCTTTTGCGCCCTTCAGCTTTCATTCCGTCTCTTTCTCCTGGCCCTCCTCGCTCTCGGAATTAGGAACCTCTACAACCAGTCAATGTTTGTCCATCTAACGACGCGTGGTTATATTTGGTCACAACTGTCATCTATCCATGGCGACATCGATCTAGGTATGCTCTATATGTCTGCTGTAACGTGATCTCACATAACTATACAGCCAGTTTCCCGTATTCAGATGGAGTATCCTAACACTTTCCCTTGCTACAACTTCAAGAAGCCGAGGCCGATATAGTTGGTCAAGCTAAACACAACGGCACCCATAAGCATCACAGCAATCAAGCGTTTGGCAACCCTTCCAGTAGTTAGCTGCCAGGGCGGCCAGCTACCCTCAGCCCCAGCCTTGTCAAGTTCATATATATCTTCAGGTGTCAATACTGGGCGTGATGTAGTATCGTGAGGATATGCCCCCCCAAAATAAACAAATGTCCTACCGAGGTCACCAGCATGGAGATATCCTTCTAAACGGTATTTTTTGGAGCTCGTTCTTGGAGAAGGTTGAGCAAAACAAAACAGGAAAATTATGAAGAGGAAACCTACGTGATGGCAACCGCACCTTTCGCTTTGACCCATGCAAGAAGGACCTGGTCAGACGTCGCGCCAAGGCGCCTCGCAATGGCATTTAGGGGCTTATCAAGGGGCCCACCTGGAAGCTGGGTGATGGGACTGCGAGAATGAGGATATTAGAGGGCATCGGTGATAGCTGGTCATAAATGTGGGGTTCGTACATAAGAGAGCTGTAGGCTTCGGTGACGATACCGTGCTTGACTCCAAGCTCGATGATTGGCCTATGTTTGGGGTATACGTACGGGTGAAGCATTATCTAGCCGCTAGAGCCATAAGCTTTACACGCGTGAGTGCAGGAAACGCAGTCATACCTGGTGTGCAGCGGGTTTGACCTTCGCAGAAGCTAAGAGAATTTTGAGTTCGGGAACGCCAAAATTGCTGATGCCAATGCTTCTGTGTATAGCATCAGTAAACTGTTTTTTGGACTTGTTAATAGATAGGCTTACTTGACTAGGCCTTGCTCCCTGAGCTGTTCCATTTGCTTCCAAGCAGTTGGGATGTCGGGCAAAGCAATACGTGAGTTGTGAATAAGGTAAAGATCAATATAGCTAACGCCGAGCTAGAGATGTAACGTCTGTGCGATGGTTTTAACGCCGTAGGAAGATAGACCCTTACTTTTTCCAAGCTATTGTTGAGAGCAGCCGGAATATCGAGGCCATCCAAACCAGAATACTTGGTGGTGATGAATATATCATTGCGTGCGAGTCCACTTTCACGGATGGCAACGCCAACCTCAGCCTCGTTGCGATATAACTGAGCAGTGTCTACGCAATGATAGGCAGTAAGCCCAAGGCAGAAATACAGAAGACTTCGACGCCTGACATACCGACATGGTTGAAGCCTATTGAAATGGCCTGGTCGATTTGATCAATAGTCCCTTGTCCGTTCCCTGATGTCCACGTCCCAAACCTGCGTTACTTGGTTAATTATGGTAAAACTGCACCAGAGAATCAAGGCATACGCAATGCTAGGAATGGTGTGACCTGTAATACATATCATGATCAGCACGCTTGAAAGCATCTCTATTTTGTCTCTATTGACTAACCATCGTTGAGCTTGATACCGTCCCAAGGCATACTGGTTGTAGTGGAAGAAAGAGAATATACGTATCATGAAGGAAGGCATTTAATATGGCTGGATTCTGCTTAGACTCGGAGTCGACCGAGTTACTCGAACCGTGACGCGATCAAAATGATGGACGTCTCGCTCGAGCTCGATCCGCGGACCGCCACCTGAGCTCACTACTACAGTCCCCTGAAGTCACGTTGAAGAATGAAAGGGATAAACCAGGGATAACAACGCTGAGATTCGAGTTCGAAGGGGCCGCTGTTACTTCACGATCCAGATCCTACAGCCAGCCAGCTCTTCCTCCCTTGAACGACGATAACCAACGCAGAGAACCATCTCGTACCAATTGCAGAAAAGTGAGGATTTGGGGTACTTGGTTGGAATGCGGGACTAATGGAATTTACTTTATATTCAACGCTTTACAGCCGTAATTCATCCTTTTGAATCGCCAGCGTCATCTTAAGCGTGATTGAATCGTGCCGCAGTAAGTATCGGAAAGACATCTTCATATCTCCTGTGGACACCCGACCCCGATATCCTGGTCTAGTGCGCGACGCATTCTGCTCATCACAGAAGCCACGGTGTTTGTGTGGAGACAGGTTAAAGCGAAGGAATTAATCCTTGGCTGCACTGTCCACTCGTTCGCTTTTATCCACTTCATAGAGAATTTCGCTCCTGATCACGTATTTCGCCCCAACTGTGACTCCACTTCCCTGCAGAAGCCGTCAGCATAGATGTAAGGTACATAGCCATGTGCCTGACCTCGTGCAACACACTCCCTTTCGCTGCGCCGTGAGGGAAGATGCACACGGTGCCCGTCCGAGGCTTGACGGGACGGGCTTCAAGAACGCCTTGAGTCGAAGAAGGAAGGAAGAAAGTCGTACAACCTCCTTCAAAATCGTCGTTAAGGTAGATTAGCAGGGTTAAGCGGGAGTACACCGTTGGGTCAGAGTCATACACATATGACGGCGGCGTTGTCGTCTCATTCAGCGCTGACGCTGGCCAAGCACCGTCGATCTATCGCCAGTATATCAGTAAGGTATGGCATAGAAAGAAAGAAAAAACTTACGTGAGGTCGATACAAGGCACCAGGTCGATAACGATATAGCCTAAATCGTGCATTGATGCCTTTGACAGCGCCTCCGTGAACGGTCTGCGGAAGATGGTGAACGATACGATCGTAGAGCGAAGCCAAGAAGTCGGTATCTGCCAGCCAGATCAGGTTATGGGCAAGTACCGACGATAATTGTGTAGCCGATCCTGCGATGGGTTCGTCGGGGAGAAGCCCCACCTTCTCTGCTGCGTTGACCAGAGCCAGACATTCAGCGGACTCGAATACATCGTTGATGATGAATGCACCAGGGACGCCAGACAGGTCGTGTCTTGCGGGCTGTCGTGTTCTCTGCGAAGAAGTCGCAAGGGGGAACGTGTTTGGTGGAGAGTAATAAATCACGGCGGCGTGTTTGTTGGGTGGGCGTCGCTCGGGCCCTGGGGTTACATCGAGTGGCTTTAGGTTCTGTACAGCTGCTTCTGCCACATCATGCGCGTTAATTGAATGCTTCTGAACCGCAGATGGGGGCTGCACGGTGAAAGGTTCGTACCACCGCAATCGTGTGCCCGGTTTGAGCGTTCCACCCAGCTCTTGATGGATTGGTATAGATTCAGGCTGTGTAGTCCGCAAGATGGCATCGAGGACCTGCCAGACGCGATTTTCTTCGTTCTGGGTCATAGACGGAGTGAGCACGGCATCGCATTCCCGTACCCAGCGCTGGAGAGCTCCAAGTTTTGGCACTTGTTCGCGAATGACCATTTCGGAGAGAAGCACCAGAGCGTCGATATGGCGCTGGTCGACAAGGGCAGACGAGATGCGTGAAGTCAACGAATTTCCTATGTATTTATTTATTTCCGTCAGTTCTAGCAGACTTCGATAATGATAACTTCGGCTAAACCTGTATTCGTTGCCTCGTGCGCCACACGCCAATAATCGTGCACTGCAGTTTTGAATGGCTTCAAAGCCTTCAGCCCGATTAACGTCGGATTCTTCGCCAAAGTCAGAAGAGTATCTGTGGTTGTTTCAAGCTCGTCATGGTAGAGCAGATTTCCTATCAACAGATCTTCATGTGCTAGTGGTTCCACATCCTGTTTCAATTTTTTGGAAACCGCAGAGACGCTTTCAGAGAGCTGTTTTCGTTTTTTGGAATTTTTAGTCATTGCCCTGGTCGACGTTGGGGAAGAATTTCAAGCGTTTGATGATCGGCTAGCTGCTTGTATCGGCTGACTCGTTCGCGATTTCAATCCATATCTCCTTCTAAATCTGATGTCTTCTAGATCACGCTTTGTAACGCGCCTCAGACTCTTCTCATCATTCATGCTTTGAAAAAACTTTCTGTTCCAGACTTGTTATTTATACACGCAGCGACTAATTCATCTCCTCTGGAATCAATGACAACTCATTCGGTGTACACGACTCTCAATGTGCCGACCGTTACATCTTACCCATCGGTGAAGTGTTTACAATGGTCTGCCGATGGCCAGGCATGTTTTGCGACAAAAACTGCTGCGTATATTATGGTAAGCACTAGTGACTACCCGAATGAATCCCATCTTATACCACGATAGACTCCAGATCATGGTGTGCATTTTGACGCGTCATCAACCATCAAATCGGTGAAGGAACGCGAAGACCGTGAGGGTATTCCTTCAATCGGCTGGTTTAGAACTATCATTCCCTTCGAGAAGTCCGATATGCCCAGATGGCCCGAATACTCACAAGGTAGAAGAGATCAAGTTCCCTTAACCTCCTGCTTATACATTTTCTCAGCCTGGGGTGCTGCATCGCTTGGTTCCATTGATGTTGCACTATGGGATGTCGCCTTTTCACCTAGTGGCTTATCTCTGGACTCAGGGTGAGCCTTTATTGATCACCATCAGTTCATTTCTGACTACATTGTGTAGGTGTCTTCTTGCGGGCTTGACCTCAAACATGGATTTGACCCTTTGGACCGCCGCCAAAAATTGTTTGAAGGGTGAATGGATTAAAGTATGTTCTTTATTTCTATTCAATGTTACCTTTGCAGCTAATGTATATAAGGTATGCGATATTACCCCGTTTCTCCTCGAGACTTTCGCAGGAGATGCTAGCTCAACAGGGCAGACCACGCAGGCACTTAATTCTCAGATAACAAGTAAGGTTAACAGAGTTTCTCTTATACCGCACTGAGATGGCATCTTGGATAGGCATAGATTGGTCTCCTCAAGCTGACTTTGGGCTTACGCCAACACCGCCTGTTGACGGATCCCTCCTTATCTGCGGAAACAGAGCAGGTTCTCTCGTATTCTTGAGGTAATAACTCTTGGTATTTGTCTTTACTTTTCTTCGTCTAATAAATAGCAGGTACCGCCCAAATGAGAATCTTCAACACGTTAAAACGCTCCAAGTATCGGAGGCATGGATCACGCATGTCTGCTGTTCCTCTTGGACTCAGGTTAATCTGGGAACGTGTTAGTCCTTTCTTCTAGCCACTCGCTTGGCTGTATTTACATTACGTCTACGATAGGTGAGGCTTTTGTAGCGTGCGCTGCCGCCGATGGAGCCGTCCACCTAGCAAAATTAACCCAATCATATAATGATGATACCCACCATGACCACCCAGAACTGCCCGTAATGTTCGAGCTCGGACAACAAATCGCACTTCCGGATAAAACCTGTTGCACTGCTTTATCTTGGATACACGTTCCACGACAAGGCGTACGTCCCATCTCGTAGAGCTGCCACCTCATTCGGCCGTTCATTTTCATTATGCTAGCGCGTCTTGGTTTATTGTAAACCTGGCAGGCTATATCTATGGAGTCAACCACAGCCCGATTCTAGCTGGTCGGGTTCTCGTTCGTTCCGGTTACAGACCCAAAAACTTTCCGTCGGTTCTTGCTCACTCCATCCCGCCTCGAGTATCCAGTACATTGCGCGCCAAGATGCCCTTGTTCTAGCATTATTTGATGGATCCTTTCATGTTGTACACAGCCTTTCCGTTGAGCCATCGATGACTCCCCCAACCGGTGACGCACCGGCGACATCAGAAAAGCTATCTCAGGCTGTACGATCAGTATTCGCTCTGTCTGAACACGACGTTGACTCTGGCGACATGAACCGCATAACTGGGCTCACATCTTATGACGGTTCTTCAACATTCATTTGGATACAAGAGTACGTGATTTTCTTGTGAAGCGTTGGGTCGTTGTTAGTGACCTATTTTTTCTGCAGAGCCTCTAGGCCTTCTGATTTCAGCTACAAGCATGATGCGAAGCACAACAGCACTCTAATAGTGTCGAGTATTTGGGATGACGTGGACGACGAGGCCTTGGTGAATGATCTCGGCTCAGTGCTGAATGGAGCGAAAACCGGTTTGTGTTTCCAGAAGTTTCACTCCTGTCAACTAATGTTATTTTTCTATCGCCTCCAGCAGCAGGATTGGCGCCCCTCCAACTTCTCCGCCCTTTCTTCTTCCGTCTTCGAGAAAGAGAAAAACTTGTTGCGTTTTACCCTCAGATTCTTCAGATCTTGCGGCCACAAATCGAAGATCAATCCGCCCTCATAGATGTGCCTTCCTGGACAAGTATGACACCAGAGTTACGGCAAATTTTTAGGGCGAGCTTGGTGAAACATCTCTTTGGCTGGGACGTTATCTTCTCTCTGCGTATGCGACTATCGCTAGCAGATTTTGTGTGGGTGCGTTTGATTGTCTCCTGGTTTTCATTATTCCTTTGATTTTGATTGCGATTGTTCCTTCAGAAATATGTCGGCAGCGAGGAAAAGCAAGTCGAATGCGGCCATGTAGCACAGGAGCTTCTCAACAAAATTTCACACCACATCCTTCGAACTATAATTCGGCATCTCGTTGCCGCTGTGGACCTCCTCACTTGTTTGTCATTACCATTTCCATACGGATTTCGTTGCTTATCATATCTCCACAGCCAACGATATACCATTCGTGCTACGCATGGTGGTTCAGTCGTTACTTCCGGGCTCCCCAGAAGATCTTTCTGCCGAGGGAAATCATCTTCAGGCAATCTCGCAGGCTGCAGTGTATCCAAATCCACACGAAGCGCCCGTCACGAACAGCTTCAATGAATTGTGCCCTGCCTGTGGAGTTGAAGTTCCTTTGGAGGATATCACCACTGCCGTCTGCCCCAGTGGGCACACATGGGGTATGTCGGATCTTTACGTACTTTCAATGGCTGGCTCATATTTTTTCTTAGCTCGATGTTCAATCACTACTTTCATTCTTTCGACACCTCTTGTTCGGACATGCATCGGCTGTAGTAGAAAGGCATTCCTCCCCCTGTCGACGCCGAACACACCCAGTCATAATTGGCTTCCCCAGGCAGCGCGTGGCTGGGTTGTCGAAGAATTGTTAGAAGCAGTTCATCGCTGTTTGTTCTGTAACAACAGTTTCGTCAACGTCCTGTAGGTACCTCTCTAGTCCCTCCATGGCGGAGACTAGAAATTTAGTCGATACACACTAGAATATTAATGATGGAAAGGGAAGGTAATTAAAACTTCTGGTCAGGAAACAATATGTATTAATATGAACTGAGGGATGAATTGTGTCGTTGACATGTTGATTATATCACCACATTAATATTAACGTATGTTGAACTCAGCTTTATCCAAGCTTATATGCACGGCATGACCCGAATGTCATTACATCATCAAAGATCAACTTATCTAGGACATCTCCGATCCCGCTTCCGGAAGACTCGGCGTATCTTGTCTCTTGTCTCTTGTCTCTTTGCTTTCACTCCTACACCCCGTGTAACAACATTTGAAGATGTCATGGCAAAGTAACACCTATAGACTGTATATAAACTCCAAATACTGAACTTCGAGGCAGCTTACGTCGATACCAACTTGGTTGGAACTGGCAAGGTTTCTAGGGCTGCAATCGTTGGCCTAGCAGGAGGAGTGTGGGCCTCATCCCCAGGCTACACGGTTTGTGGCTCTTAGATGTGTATATTTTCAAGAATTTAACTCGATCCACACGATAGTTGACGACAGAAGAGCAGAACGCTTTGATCGCAACTATGAAAGACCCCGCTACAGCGCAGGCTCAAGGTGTGCGTCTAGCCCAACAAAAGTTCTTTCTCTTGCGAGTGGATGGTCGAACTCTTCAAGTGAAGAAGCAGGTGCGCTCAGAATTATAATCTGCCTTGATACTTGGCCATTCATCTTTGTTCGGCAGGCCGATGGTGCGGTGATCGTCAAGACCAAACAAGCTATCCTTGTTGCAGAATACATACACCCAATCCAGGCTGCGGAAACCACCACTATTGTTGAAAGACTGGCCGACTATCTTATCGGTGTTGGCTACTAAGTGTCGCGAGATCGATAGGGGCGTAGCCCATCAAGCAGTGTATTAGGCTATTCTATGCACCCTTGCTTTCCACACGACATCTATTTCTCTTGCTATCGATATATGTGCCTCCATCTCTCCATCTCCCATGGCCAATCGCCCGACTTAGTAGATTCAGTGACGGTGCAGCTTATAGTATGACGATGATCACGTGAACGAGACATTTGTCGTCTTGGCCTCGTTCGAACTATTTCTCTTTTATGCCAGACCACAATGGGCGAACTTCTAGACCTCATAGTCATTGTTTCATACTACGGAACCAAAGCACAAAATTTCTACGCAGGTAGTCCTACAGCTATCGATATCTTGTTAGAGGACCTGGTGACTCTCAAATTGCCTCACCCGAAGCGAGAAAAAATCGTGGTCAAAGCATTACCGCACGGAAGGGGACAATGTTCATTCGTGTGGCCAGCGGTTCCTGTTCGAAGTGTGCGTTTGAAGGGCTGGAATAAACCTCGCAAATTGATAATGTACTCGTTCAGGTTCTCCATAAGCACTTGTCCAGTCGAATTTGTGGACAGGATACGGTGGGCGCTCGAAAGCTTCTGCTAAAAGAATTGTCGATGTATGTGGGATTCTCTAGAAAGAAATCATCGCTAAGAAGACTATAGCGGTCGTTTGTCTTTACGGGAGTGCCCCGCTGGGACGTACGTCATTCACTTTCTCCATGAATCACTGATTGAACCGTGTGAAGCGTGAGGCTGGACCCACACATCAACGAGTGGCGCAGGTGGGATGGGGCGCAAGCCGAGGCCCAGATGCTACTTGATAACATGGCTTCAGCGCTTAGACACCCGAAAAGCGAGCCTATCGAGCCGACTCTCCCTGATGCAAGTCCCGACACGTGTTGTTCAGCGCCAATTTTGAACTTCTTTTTCCACAGTCTCCTGCCCGTGAATCTGTAGCCTCATCTATACCGTCCCTACCACCTCCTCCTTCACGATGGGTACATTTCCTCATCACGCAGAGGAAGGGCATGTCTAATATGGAATCCAGAACCCACACAATTCAAATAGGGTGCACGAGTCTCCCATGTCCATATCGTCTTCAACGCAACCAACACCGAGAGTACGTGGTTGTCTCATTTATCTGTTCATCACGCCCTCACCCATTGACTCCAAAGCCTATCAAAGCTCTTGTCGGATCACCCACTGTACATCTATCCTGCTTCTGTTCCCATTATATTCTCATCGAGTCACATTACGTCTTCTATAGATACCCAGTTTGGCTCTCCGTATCGAAAACGCGGACACAGTGCGTCTCTAAACCATCCTTTTCTTCCGCGTGTTTACAATTGCTCCTATCTAGTTCCCACCTGGATTGACCTTCAGTACGTGTCCCACGAACGACATGCACCAGAATACACAGCTTCCCTCACCGTCGACTACATCTCACAAGCGTAGCCGTAGCGACAGTCCCGAGGAACGGACTCGCCGCCCGCCCCCGGGGGCAAATTTATCACTCAACGGCAATGGGCAGTCCATGGTTGATCAACTGAAAGCTGAGCTGTCGAAAGTCCGCCGACAGATAGAAGCGGACGTAGCTCGCGAAGCTTCTCTCCTTTCGGAGATTCAGGCGCTTGGATCTACCGTGACGTCGAGAGAGACTTCAGAGGACGCTGGTATGTAGTTTCTCTCAACCCAGCTTCGGCTCATTGGAATAATGAAATCGTTCTAGTTTTGCGGGGGAGGCTGGGTGTCGTAGAGGCAGAGCTTCGGGCAGAGACGAGATTGAGAGAAGAGGCAGAGGCAGCACTGGTGGATTTTCAGAGGGAGTGCAAAGAACCATTCATCGTTCCTGCAATGTTTGACGTGGTTGAGACCCTATCAAGGCTCACGAGCCAAGTTATGGATGTCATCAAGGCAGAAGCGGGGGCTGCCTGAAGGGGCGGAGGTTAATTACGGAGGATATGGGACACCTTTACATTACCCATATCATAACTTCATAGCTTATTTTGTACCAGTAGACTGATTGGCATCTCATTGTACAACAATCCATTTTGATCACTAAAGCGCAGAAGTTGATTAAATGCCTGTATTAGTAGTCCTATTGATATTGTGATATTCAACGTATCATTGTTGCTACTTTTGTCAACCGCTCCTCTACCCCGCGAATGTCAGTGAGCATGGAAGCTAGCCTTCTCTCCATCTCTTCGAACGTCTTAGGCGACATCGAATGATCTCCTGTCTCGACCGGTTCTTCCGCCAAGCTTCTGAACGATTCAGTATCCATGGATCGGCTGAAGCTCATCGAGCGCCCGCCAATGCCCAGAGGAACTCCAAGTAACATGGTGCTCGAGCTGGACGTTGTACCCAGCATCCCCATTCGCATGGAGCTCACAGTCGGCGTCCCACTTCGCCTTGACAACGTCGACATCGCCGAGCCTGGCCGTGGGGTCGGACTGGGGCTCGGTGGGCCCTCAGAGTCCGTGTCCTCTGAGCCTGACCACGCCGCCTGTTGATTGTGGTTCACCAAAATGGGCTTAGGAGGGATCGCTGTACGCGAACGGAGGGACGAAGTTATCTTGGGTCCCGCACTAGTACCTGAACCGACAAGGCTCGGAGCAGGGATGGGCGTATTGCCCGTGTTGAAGCGTAGTTCCTTAAGAGTCACGTTCCCTGTGGTACTGAGGGAACGCGTGAGGAGTCGAGGTTTGCGCCCGCTTTCGAGCACTTTCTTTCGCGCGCTCATACCCACACAATCGACAAGCTGCTTCATCGCCTCGCGATCCGTGACGTTGCGACGCTCACCAGTGCGGCGGATAGTGCCTGTGCGGAGGAGCGTTACGGGCGGCGGAAGGGTGCTAGGTCGGACTGGAGTAGAATATCTGTCGGGCCCGGTAGTAGGGGCAAGATTCCCGGAGAAACGGGGGGTGATGTAGGCAGGATTGGGGGTAAGATACGTTGAGGGGATACGCAAGGGCCGTGGAGTGTTTATGTAAGAAAGGGTATGCCCCTCTCCGAATCCTTCGTCGTTTGTTGGGGTTGAAAAGGCATCCAGTGCAGGGCCCCAGCTAAAACCGATGAATGACGCGGTAGCATCCTCTTCAGGAGGGCGAGGGGGATCAGGCGATGATTTTGAGCGCAGAATAGACAATCCTGGCGACGATCCATTGGAGGATTGGAATAGAGCTGAGAAGGCGAATCCTTGGGAGTGACTTTCGTCTTGAGACTGATATCCGGCAGGAGCAGGAGAAGGCGCGAGTTGAGCAGGTTCCGTGTATGTAAACTGTGGAAGATGAAGATCGGGAGGAGCTCGCTCTGTGTACATAAGTTAACTAATTGCATTTCAACAGGGTGATCTTGCACTTACGAGCAGGAAAGTTGTTCCAGTCGACTTCAAGGAATATAGAATGATTCATAATTTCCTGGACGTCCCGTCGTCCAAGACGATGCTCTGCAGAAGTCAATAATCTACTTTTAAAGTTAGGATTGCGCAACATGATGTTTCAGTTTGGCTTACTTGCGCAAGAAATCCTGATACTGGGTAGAGATGGATGAAGCTCGGTCGAAGCGAAGACACTTCTGTAAAGAGGGTCACAGATATGCAAGACAAGATTGTTGGAGACAAACTTCATGATCCATGATCTTCAAGTAAGTTTGGCGAATATCCTTGGCAAAGAATGGAGCACGGCCATATGCCATCTCGTACAACATGGCACCGAGACTCCACCAATCCGTTTCACGACCATATCCTTGACTATCACCGAGATAGGATGTTTCACCATCTTCTAGTTCGAGGGCCACCAAGGCTTCTTCGTGGGCCTGTAAAACCTCGGGAGATATGTAATCACAAGTTCCGCAAGGAACGAGACAGTACCGCTTGAGAAGTCTTTGAGATCCGTCAGCTCCAGGCGGTAATAATGGTGCAGCTGAACCAAAGTCGATCAGAAGGACATGTGCGTCAGGTGTCAATACGAAGTTGTGAGGCTTGATATCACTGTAAGTCGGCTCAGTCAAGGGCGGTGACTTCGTATAAAGTAGAAGGCTGACCGGTGTGCAAACCCTTGAGAATGACACCAATGTATCGCGCTGACGAGTTGAGGGGCCCACCACATCAAATCGGCTTCCTTCACCTTGCCATCATGAGGGCTAGATTCAAGAACATCCCAGAGATTGCCGCCTTCTGCATAGTCCATGACAAGATTGAGATGGGTAGTCGTCTGGAATGCACAAAGTAGGTGTGGCGCCCATTTCGAGTCAGTCTTGTGTGCTTGCAACAAAATATCGCGTTCGATTTGGGGTGAGCATTGCTAGATCGCGACAACTTAATGGAGAGTCGCGAATCGAAATTGAATGGGCGCACATCGCGGTTTCTGAGAACAAACTTCTTATCAATAGACTTGCGTACATACACACGCCCGTTGAATTTGCAAGTCACGACATAGATCTGCACAGCACTCATTGAACATTCATGGCAAAATTTCTCAAGAAACTTGACGCACCACACCAAATTGTCCATACTCTAGCGCACCTGCGATGGTAAGGTCCTTGTCAGTGAATCGAATCGCGTCAATCTCAGTCGTCTTCGCTACTCAGGCACGTCAGGATTGATCAAGAAAAGTGGGTAAATGCGGACCAGTCTTTCCAATGACGCTTTGCCCGTGAATTATGCGATCAAGAGCCAATCCTTCTGCGTCTTCGTCTCCTTGGCTCTTTAGAAGTGACGCCAACCGTAGTTTGCGCTGACTCCACGAGAGAGACATGCATCAGGTTAAGGCTGTGTCTAGCAGAACCTTGGGACGATACTGAACCACTTGGAGTAGCTGTAGGTATAAAGCAAGCTAGAAAAGCAAGCCTCGACCAAGCGAGGAGAACAGGAATGAAGAGCCCGAACACGACCGAGTTGGGTGCCAAGTATGAGGAGGTTGAAGGGAGTTAGCTAGGAGTTAACAGGGCAAACAACAAATAAATTCGGCAATTATGATTCAACAAAAATCAACTAACCACTTTGTAACCACTATAGAGAAAATTTAACGCGCACAGCTGGCGTCAACGGCACAACACGACCTGAAAATAAAATAAAGATGACAAAAGGCAGACTCAGGGCTCAGTCAGCTTCGATCGCTGACTACGGTGTCCTCGGGCCGGGTATAATCACGTGATATGCAATACAGGATCCGAGCGTTTCCGTTCAAGCTTGCACAAAACTTTTCGTCATGCTCAGTGTACAGAGAATAGCTCAAAAGGTTCGTGTCCCTCTGCTTTAATCTTCATTATATCCTGAACAATGATCCAGACCGCAGGCAGGCGATTGCGCCAGACAGCTCTGCAGGCTGGAAGCTGGAAGCGTGGACTCGCCACCGCAGCAGAGCCATACGACGTTGTTGTCATCGGTGGAGGTGAGTGCGCCACTAGAATCAGTTAAATGGTTTTTTGACAAGCGATGCAGGTCCTGGTGGCTATGTTGCTGCTATCAAGGCCGCTCAGCTTGGTCTGCGGGTACGTCGTTCAGCTTACCTACATCAATTATGAATTCACCACGTCGATTAGACTGCGTGTGTTGAGAAACGTGGATCACTTGGCGGTACATGTCTGAATGTTGGATGCATTCCCTCGAAAGCCATGCTTAACAACTCCCACATCTACCACCAGACTCAACACGACTTGAAGAGGCGCGGTATTGACGGTGGGTTTCTTATCTTCTTTGAACGACGGTAATGTTCAAGAAGAAAATTTAGTCACTGGTGTTAGCTTGAATCTTCCTGCCATGCTGGAGGCCAAGGACAATGCCGTATCTGGTCTAACCAAGGGTATCGAGTTCCTTTTCAAATCCAACAAGGTCGATTACATCAAGGGAGCTGGTTCTTTCGTCTCGCCAACAAAGCTCTCAGTAGACCTTCTTGACGGTGGAAAAACTGAAGTCGACGCCAAAAACTTCGTCATTGCGACGGGATCGGAAGTCACTCCGTTCCCTGGTGGCGGCATCCCCATTGATGAGGAACAGATTGTCAGCTCCACTGGTGTATTGTCGCTCCAGAAAGTTCCTGAGAAGCTTGTTGTCATCGGTGGCGGTATCATTGGTTTGGAGATGGGCAGCGTGTGGAGTCGCCTCGGCGCTGAAGTGACAGTCGTCGAGTTCCTCGGGGGTATCGGTGGTGCTGGTATTGACGAGGAGGTTGCGTGAGTCATTCTGGCTTGTCGCTGAGGCGCCATCGCTGACAAGGATTTAGCAAACAATTCCAACGACTACTGTCAAAGCAGGGGTTGAAGTTCAAGCTCAACACGAAGGTGCTCTCCGCTGAGAAGAAAGACGGCAAAGTCTACTTGAAGGCCGAGGCTGCCAAGGGCGGCAAAGAGGAGACCATCGAAGCTGATGTTGTCCTCGTCGCAATCGGTCGTCGTCCCTACGTCGAAGGCCTCAACCTCGCTGCTGCTGGTGTCGAGCTCGACAACAGGGGCCGCATTGTTATTGACGACCAGTTCAACACTTCCGCCAAACACATCAAGTGCATTGGTGACGTTACCTTTGGGCCCATGTTGGCTCACAAGGCTGAAGAAGAAGGTGCGCTTATACACCCATATTAAAACGACATTATATCAATACTCGTATCCAGGTATCGCCGCAGTGGAATATATTAAGAGTGGTCACGGCCATGTTAACTATAACGTCATCCCCTCTGTCGTCTACACCCACCCCGAGGTTGCCTGGGTTGGCAAGACTGAGCAGGAGCTCAAGGCTGAGGGCGTCCAGTACAACATTGGCAAGTTCAGCTTTAGCGCCAACTCGCGCGCCAAGACCAACTTGGACACCGAGGGCTTTGTCAAGATCCTTGCTGAGAAGGAGACCGACAAGATCCTCGGCGCACATATCATCGGGCCCAATGCTGGTGAGATGATCAGTGAGGGTGCCCTTGCCATGGAATATGGCGCCAGCTCTGAGGATGTTGCCCGGACATGTCATGCCCACGTATGTTTCC
Source organism: Tephrocybe sp. 10521TJB (assembly GCA_018221635.1). Classification (NCBI taxonomy): domain Eukaryota; kingdom Fungi; phylum Basidiomycota; class Agaricomycetes; order Agaricales; family Lyophyllaceae; genus Tephrocybe; species Tephrocybe sp. 10521TJB. The sequence continues at coordinate 13,606 of JABAJS010000120.1, read as the reverse complement.
TCATCATTGTATCTTCATAGCTTGAACTGACTTATTTTTAAAAAACCAGCCAACACTCAGCGAGGCATTCAAGGAGGCTGCGATGGCCGCATCCTCAAAAGCCATACACATGTGATGACAATACCTGCCTTTACCATTTATCATCATTGCTACTACCGCCGTTCTTCCCTCTTGTAATATGTCAAGACTTAATAATACACTAGACTTCAAGGAACTCCTCTCAATACCTTGCCTGATTTTGCGCATACGGTTTTATATGACTGCCTGATACAGTTACATAGAGGTCGTTTAAGGATACATATTGCGATATGAACTACAATGAGGGGCGGCCATAGACGTACATGTGGTGCTAGAAGTACAGTGGTGATTATAATACATCGTCTTTGGGCTTACAACACTATGACAGCGATAAACGCAGGCACTAGCATGACCAGAACACGTCTTCGCATCGTCGCCAGTGTAAGGCTCGTAGCTCCTCCATTAGCAGAGCCATTTCCTCCGTCTCTGTACGGACTGCCAGGATGAGCCCCCAGGGGATTGGGATGGACAGCAGTCGGCGCCGCTGCGGGGTTGAAGGTTGAACTCGCTGACGTAGAGCTGTTGGCAATGGCGGGTCGAGCAGGAAAAAGATAGTTCTGAGATTGAGATAGGATGGTGAAGTCTGCAGTCCAAATGGTCGTAGGGGGATCCTTAATACTGAAAACGAGCGAGCTTTGATGGACGAAGAGCATTGAACGACGAAGGCGGGAAGAAGTAAATGCGCTCACTAGTGATATCCCGTCTCCAATCCGGGTGGTATGGAAACTGTATGCGATTTTGAGGCGGGATGAACGTGCTTTGCAAGCGTAGTGATATAGTCCTGCACGTTAAGAAAGGTTAGTGCCACCATTTACAAACTCCACATTCGCAACAGAACCCGAGAAGCCACAGAGAAATTCCTTTTATTCACCCAGCATCTCCCTAGGAAGAACTCGCTGAGTCCAGTGAGATAAACTTACAGAGTTGTTGTATAGTTCAATTTTCATGCGGGGCATGTTTGCAATATGCGGAGTTTTCGTGTCGTCCTTCCAAATGAGCACAGCGGGCTTCCCAGAAAAGAATTTCGTCTTCGATGTTGGCTGTGTTGGGTAGACAGAACCAAGAACGGCGTTCATTTGGAGTAGTAGTAAACTTGCGTATCCGACAGCCTGCCAGAAATAGCTTGGGATATGTAGACGCATAGTGAAAGAATGGTGTTTGTCCTCGAGCCTAGCTTTGTAGTTGAATAGCCGAACGTTGGGGGAGGTTGACACCGCTTGTAAGTCGTTGAACGCTAGTCACATTTCACGTGACCGTGACGTGGGCGCAAGTTTGACTAACAATGG